>CM050175.1:1317127-1345724 GCA_027410445.1 Discoglossus pictus | reverse complement strand
GAAGGGAGGATGATAATGGAGTGTGAGAGAGAGTAAAGGAGGAAATGATCCAGAGAGAGAATGGATGAAGATAATGTAGTGTGAGAGAGAGGAAGGAGGAAAGGTGCAAGAGAGAAGTGAGGAAGATAATGGAGTGTGAGAGAGAGAGGAGGAAAGGTGCCGGAGAGAGAAGGGAGGAAGATAATGGAGTGTGAGAGACAGAGGGAGTAGGAAAGGTGCCAGAGAGAGAAGGGAGAAAGATACTGGAGTGTGAGAGACAGAGGGGGTTAAATAGGTGACAGAAAGAAGGGGGAAGATAATGGAGTGTGAGAGAGAGGAAATGAGGAAAGGTGCCAGAGAGAGAAGAGAGGAAGATAATCGAGTGTGAGAAGGAGGAAAGGTGCAAGAGAGAAGGGAGGAAGATAATGGAGTGTGAGTGAGAGGGGAAGGAGGAAAGGTGCAAGAGAGAGAAAGGAAAAAGACAATGGAGTGTGAGAGACAGACGGGGCAGGAATGGTGCCAGAGGGAGAAGGGAGGAAGATAATGGAGTGTGAGTGACAGAGGGGATAGGAAAGGTGTCAGACAGAAGGGGGAAGATAATGGAGTGTGAGAGACAGAGGGGTAGGAAATGTGCCAGGGAGAGAAGGGAGAAAGATAACGGAGTGTGAGAGAGAGAGGGGGTAGGAAAGGTGCCAGAGAGAGAAGGGAGAAAACTACTGGAGTGTGAGAGACAGAGGGGGTAGGAAAGGTGACAGAGAGAAGGGAGGAAGATAATGGTGTGAGAGAGGAAGGAGAAAAGGTGCCAGAGAGAAGGGGGGAGATAATGGAGTGTGAGAGACAGAAGGGGTAGGAAAGGTGACAGAGAGAAGGGAGGAAGATAATGGTGTGAGAGAGGAAGGAGAAAAGGTGCCAGAGAGAGAAGGGAGGAAAATAATGGAGTGTGAGAGACAGAAGGGGTAGGAGTGGTGACCGAGAGAGAAGAGAGGAAGATAATGGAATGTGAGAAAGAGAAAGGAGGAAAGGTGCCAGGGAGAAGGGAAGAAGATAATGGAGTGAGAGAGAGAGGAGGGAGGAAACATGCCAGAGAGAGAAGGGAGGAAGATAATGGAGTGTGAGAGACACAGAGGGTAGGAAAGATGCCAGGGAGAGAAGGGAGGAAGATAATGGTGTGAGAGAGGAAGGAGAAAAGGTGCCAGAGAGAGAAGGGAGGAAAATAATGGAGTGTGAGAGACAGAAGGGGTTGGAAAGGTGCTAGAGATAGAAGGGAGAAAGATACTGGAGTGTGAGAGACACAGGGGGTAGGAAAGGTGCCAGAGAGAGAAGGGGGGGAAGATAATGGATTGTGAGAGACAGAAGGGGTAAAAAAGGTGATAGAAAGAAGGGGGGAAGATCATGGAGTGTGAGAGAGGAAGGAGGAAAGGTGTCAGAGAGAGAAGGGAAGAAGATAATGGAGTGCGAGAGACAGAGGGGGTAGGAGTGGTGCCCGAGAGAGAAGAGAGGAAGATAATGGAATGTGAGAAAGAGAAAGGAGGAAAGGTGACAGAGAGAAGGGAAGAAGATAATGGAGTGCGAGAGAGAGGAGGGAGGAAACATGCCAGAGAGAGAAGGGAAGAAGATAATGGAGTGTGAGAGACAGAGGGGTAGGAAATGTGCCAGGGAGAGAAGGGAGAAAGATAACGGAGTGTGAGAGAGAGAGGGGGTAGGAAAGGTGCCAGAGAGAGAAGGGAGAAAACTACTGGAGTGTGAGAGACAGAGGGGGTAGGAAAGGTGACAGAGAGAAGGGGGGAGATAATGGAGTGTGAGAGACAGAGGGGGTAGGAAAGGTGCCAGACAGAGAAGGGAGAAAGATTATGGAGTGTGAGAGAGAGAGGAGGAAATGTGCCAGAGAGAGAAGGGAGGAAGATAATGGAGTGTGTGAGAGAGGAAGGAGGAAAGGTGCCAGAGAGAGAAGGGAGGAAGGTAATGGAGTGTGAGAGAGACAGAGGGGGTTGGAAAGGTGACAGAGAGAAGGGAGGAAGATAATGGAGTGTGAGAGAGGAAGGAGGAATGGTGCCAGAGAGAGAAGGGAGGAAGGCAATGGAGTGTGAGAGACAGAGGGGGTAGGAAAGGTGCCAGACAGAGAAGGGAGAAAGATAATGGAAAGTGAGAGAGAGAGGAGGAAATGTGCCAGTGAGAGAAGGGAGGAATATAATGGAGTATGAGAGAGACAGAGGGGGTTGGAAAGGTGACAGAGAGAAGTGAGGAAGATAATGGAGTGTGAGAGAGAGAGGAGGAAATGTGCCAGTGAGAGAAGGGAGGAATATAATGGGAGTGTGAGAGAGACAGAGGGGGTTGGAAAGGTGACAGAGAGAAGGGAGGAAGATAATGGAGTGTGAGAGAGAGAGGAGGAAATGTGCCAGTGAGAGAAGGGAGGAAGATAATGGAGTGTGAGAGAGGAAGGAGGAAAGATGCCAGAGAGAGAAGGGAGGAGGCTAATGGAGTGTAAGAGAGAGGAAGGAGCAAAAGGTGCCAGAGAGAAGGGAGGAAGATAATGGAGTGTGAGAGAGGAAGGAGGAAAGATGCCAGAGAGAGAAGGGAGGAAGCTAATGGAGTGTGGGAAAGAGGAAGGAGCAAAAGGTGCCAGAGAGAAGGGAGGAAGATAATGGAGTGTGAGAGAGGAAGGAGGAAAGGTGTCAGAGAGAAGGGGGGAAGATAATGGATTGTGAGAAGGAGGAAATGTGCCAGAGAGAAGGGAGGAAGATAATGGAGTGTGAGAGAGAGGAAAGAGGAAATGTGCCAGAGAGAGAAGGGAGGAAGATAATGGAGTGGCAGAGAGAGGAAGGAGGAAAGGTGCCAGAGAGAGAAGAGATGAAGATAATGGAGTGTGAGAAAGAGGAGGGAGGAAAGGTGCCAGAGACAGAAGGGAGAATGATAATGGAGTTTGAGAGAGTGGAAGGAGGAAATGTGCCAGATAGAGAAGGGAGGAAGATAATGGAGTGTGAAAGAGAGGAAGGAGGAAAGGTGCCAGATAGAGAAGGGAAGAAGATAATGGAGTGTGAGAGAGAGGAAGGAGGAAAGGTGCCAGAGAGAGAAGAGAGGAAGAAAATGGAGTGTGAGAAGGAGGAAAGGCGCAAGAGAGAAGGGAGGAAGATAATGGAGTGTGAGAGAGAGGAAGGAGGAAATGTGCAAGAGAGAGAAAGGAGAAAGATAATGGAGTGTGAGAGATAGATGGGCCAGACAAGATGCCAGGGAGAGAAGGGGGAAATATAATGGAGTGTGAGAGAGAGGAAGGAGGAAATGTGCCAAAGAGAGAAGGGAGGAAGGTAATGGAGTGTGAGAGAGAGGAAAGAGGAGAGGTGCCAGAGAGAGAAGGGAGGAAGATAATGGAGTGTGAGAGAGAGGAAGGAGAAGAGGTGCCAGGGAGAGAAGGGAGGAAGATAATGGAGTGTGAGAGAGAGGAAGGAGGAGAGGTGCCAGGGAGAGAAGGGAGGAAGATAATGGAGTGTGAGAGAGAGGAAGGAGGAGAGGTGCCAGAGAGAGAAGAGAGGAAGGAGGAACTGTGCCAGAGAGAGAAAGGAAAAAGACAATGGAGTGTGAGAGACAGACCGGCAGGAAAGGTGCCAGAGAGAGAAGGGAGGAAGATAATGGAGTGTGAGAGAGAGGAAGGGGAAAAGGTGCCAGAAAGAGAAGGGAGGAAGATAATGGAGTGTGAGAGAGAGGAAGGAGGAATGGTGCCAGGGAGAGAAGGGAGAAAGATAACGGAGTGTGAGAGAGAGAGGAGGAAAGGTGCCAGAGAGAGAAGGGAGGAAGATAATGGAGTGTGAGAGACGGAGGGGTAGGAAATGTGCCAGGGAGAGAAGGGAGAAAGATAACGGAGTGTGAGAGAGAGAGGAGGAAAGGTGCCGGAGAGAGAAGGGGGAAGATAATGGTGTAATGGATCTCCTGGCACCCTGACCGTGTACCTCCGTTGATGGACGCGTCCTAGTTTGCGTTGAGGCCTACAAGCACCGCACCGGACACCACAACCACCACAGACTCCTGAACCGCCGTAGCTTAACTGGAGCCGCGCCGTCTTCCTTCCACCCTGTATGAATCTCCAGCATCCAGGATCGTGTGGGGAAGACCTCTCCTCCAACAAGAGTACATCAGGAACAAGGGTTCAGTAGTTTAAAGCTCCAGGGAGTATGCAAAAGCATAGCAATCCCCAGTATGATATAGCGATCCCCTCCAAGAACGAGACGAGGCTACGTTTTGAAGGGTCAAGCAGAACTTTAATGACAGGGGATCTCCTTTTATGCAATGGTGCCCTCTGAAGGGCTAAACCCACATAATTATCACGACAGCCAATTATATACATGGTTCAACCCCCACGTCTCCTCCCCTCAGATAACAGGTAACACAATTAAAACAGACACAATTTTAACCACATTCTGTATGAACCCCAAAAACAGGGGGTACACCTTTAAGTGTAAGCTCTCACCCAGGGGAACAACATATTAAAAAATGGCATGAATCAGACCAGGGGTTCAAAATTTAGTAAAAATATCTTTTACACATAACACACAGACATTTCACATATCCCCCATAGTTGGACACACAATACACATAGAGGGACAATAGGTGGGTTACACCTCCCTGAGGCTACCTGGCAACTTGGATACAATCAGACATGGATTAGATCATCCTTCTTTGTTCTGATCTGAGAATGAAAACACTTTATACAATAGACTTCCTTATCTTATGTGGAGTCTCTGTAACAGGATTATCTCCCATGCCAAGGTCTGCACTAGTCTGGGCCAATATTCTGCAGAGCATAAACCAACATACATGCAGTATAATAGTAGGATCATATTTTACCCAGAAAAGTAATATCTTAGGGAATTAAACCCATTAGTGCTTGACACTACAAATTCAAATGTGAGAACAACATTGGGTTAATCATAGACATATAGTAATAGAGAATTTTTATTAGTGAAAAAACAACGTCGATTAAAAGAATTTAAAAGAAATTTAAAAACACTGTGAAAGATGGTTCCTTCAATGACTCTTGTGACCACTATTACCACTCTATAGTTTTAGTATTCTTAGAGTGTGGTTACACAGATAATTCCTCAGAGTGTATAAAAGGGCAACTGCACAATGATTCAAGAGCTGTAGACAAAACCCATAGGTATATGTATGTATATACAATATTAGTATAGATTGCTGGCAAATGAAATGAAGCACCTATTATTAGTAGAGTTATCTTGGTGTTTCAAAGCTGTAAAGGATCAGCCTCGTATGGGAATGTCATGAAGTCTGATACAGATACCAGTCACTATATGCAGCAAAGCTGCTTTCTCTTAATGTATCTGTATACAAACACAACTGACATGCTGTTTGTGAAGCATTAATTATCTCCTCTTAACTAAGTTACTGAGGGTCTGTGTCAGTTCCTGGGTTAGGCTATAATAGCCCAAATTATATGCCCTTAAAAGTGCCTCTGAGTTCTTTGTAATAGAGCGTTTGCGTCTCCATTAGCTCGGAGTTTCGCGCTTCCTGATTGCGGCGTGCGTGTTGACGTCACGCTACGTACGCCTGTTACCTAACATGTTTCTACATTACAAAACGTCTTTGTCAAAGGATCAAGGCGTGTACTGAAAATGAGAGCTATTTAAAGGGAGCGGTCGCCATGGTTACCAGCGCTACCGAATGTGCTACACTAAAAAAACATCTCTTATGTATTATTAGCCTGGGAGGAAAAATAATGAAAATTGAACTTGTATAAGATCACCCTTATATATAATATAATGCAGGATAGAAGAAATCTTCCATGTATCCGTATGAATCAATGGATATAGTCTCTTCTAGTGATCAATGTGTCACTGAGAAGTGGACTTAATATTGCATATAGTGCTAAATAATTAAGAACCATAAAGTGCTGGTGCAGGGGAAAATGAATGAAGTCCCAAACCATGAGGGACTGTGTACTAAATACTTATAGTGTATGAATATGCGATAGAGTCCTGGTTGAGTGATAAGGAGAGCACCATCTAAAAAGAGGAGCAATGAAGTAGCCTATAGTTATATAAGCTAAAGTGATGGTGTACCAAAAGATATATCTATTAGGCAAAAGTGCCCTATAAAGGAGACGGTAAAAGTGAACTGTGCTAAATAAAACATATAAGTGAAACATATAAGTGAAAAATATTTAAATGAAGGGAGTATAGGAAAAACCTTCATTTAAACCATTGGGTACTTGTGCTTGAAGTTTATAAATCCATTTAGATTCAGATTGAAGTAATTTTTTTTGGAAATTGCCCCTTCTGGGCCCTGGAGTAACTGAGTCTATGATGCAGAACTTAAGTGCATCCGGATTGTTGTTGTGGCAATATTTAATATGTCTTGCTATGGGGGTATCATATTCATTAAGAATAGAGTATATATGTTCCCCCATTCTACGTCGAAGCTCTCTACAGGTTTTACCTACATAAATCTTATTGCAAAGGCATGTGGCTATATATATCACTCCTGTAGATTTACAGTTAAAGAAGTTGTTAATCTCATAACTGAGCCCATTAATAGGGTGTATGTAGTTTTTGCATGGTTTCACAAATTTGCAAAATTTGCATCTACCACATTTGTACATTCCCTTAAGGGGTTTAAGCCATGTCTTGGTCTCAATTGGATTGTCATTGTACAAACTATGTACAATCATATCTTTGATATTGGTGCCTCTCCTATATGTTATGCTTGCCTTTGGGGTTAGAGCATCTTGTATATCTTTGTCACTTGTGAGAAGATGCCAATGTTTTTCAAGAATGGTCCTAATAATGTCAGAGTCATGACCATATGTCATTATACATCTAATAAGATCCTGGTTAGATGTGTCATTTACTTTAGTGATATTGTTTACCTGTTTCTTTGTGACATGTGCATTAAGCAGGTCAGTTCTATTACAAGATAGGGCATGCTTGTAGGCCGATTTAAGACTCCTATTCGGATAACCTCTTGATTTAAACCGCTGTCTAAGTTTATCTGCTTCTGTTTTGAATTCATGTTCTGTGCTGCAATTTCTCCGAATCCTTAAATATTGGCCTTTAGGGATTCCTCTTTTTTGGGGTCCAAAGTGCTGGCTCTCCCATTTTAATAGTGTGTTGGAGGCTGTTTCCTTTCTAAAGGTTGAAGTGCAGATTCTCCCCTCTAAGTCTTTTCTAATTTTTAAATCTAGGAAGGAGACTTCACTTTGACTTGCCTCAGAGGTAAATCTCAGGCCTAGTTCGTTGTTATTCAAATATGATATAAACGCAGTTAGATCTTCTTTGTTGCCCGTCCAGACAAGAATCACATCATCTATGTATCTTCTCCAGATGAGTATATTACTTCCAAAGGTATGTGCGTTATCATCATATATGTATTTGTCCTCCCACCAACCAAGGAAAAGATTGGCATAACTGGGAGCACACGGTGTTCCCATTGCCGTTCCTTGTTGTTGGTGGTACCATTTATGGTTAAAGACGAAAAAGTTATGTTTCAGAACATATTCAAGCAGTGATATCAGTAGTTGGTTTAATTCTTCAAAGATGGAGCCTTTCATCTTAAGAAAGTATTTTATTGCATCAATCCCAAAATGATGAGGAATACTACTATAGAGAGCTTCAACGTCAATGCATACCAGCCACGAGTCAGTAGGTATAGTTAGGTCTTCTAGTTGCCTAAGAATATCTGGGGTGTCCTTCACATATGATGGCAATCCCATCACAAAGTCTCTCAGATGGTAGTCCAAAAAAACACTACAATTGTGTGACAAATTATCAGTGCCAGAGACTATAGGTCTTCCCGGGATAGGCCTAGTCTTTTTATGTACTTTTGGAAGGGAGTAGAAGACTGACACCGTAGAGAATTTAGGGAGCAGAAAATGATAAGTCTGATCATCAATGATTCCTGAGTGTTTAACACCATCCAAGATATTCTTGAGGGTGGATTTAAATTCAGCTGTGGGATCCTTAGGAATGATCTTATAAGTCATTTTATCCTTAAGGATCCTTTCACACATATCTTTATAGTCCATGTTATCCATTAGGACTATATTACCGCCCTTATCGGCTGGTTTGATGTGGATGGTGTTATCGTCTCTCAGTTCTTTAAGAGCTGCATATTCAGATTTGGTGAGATTGTATATTTTTTTGTAGCTCATATGATCTATGTTCTCTATATCATTCGAGACTTGTTGTAAAAATACCCAGATGTTGGCATACTCTTTCAATTGCGGTGTGAAAGTACTTTTATTTCTCCATCTCTTAGGTTCAATTGTTGGTGTACAGTTTTCTTCCAGTAGTTCCACAAGGCCTTGTATAATCTTAATGTCCTCTTGGGGTACACCTAAGTTGAGGATTTCCCTCTCTTGCTTCATTTTATAAAACTTATGTAGAGCTAACTTTCTGGAGAACAAATTTAAATCCTTTATGTGAGTAAAGGTATCTGCTTTGGATGTAGGTACAAAGGTTAGGCCTTTACTTAATACTGAAATATGTGACTCTTGCATTTTAAAGTGGGATAAGTTAATAATTCTTAGTTCATCCTCTCTTTTGCTGGGTATCCTTGAAATTGATTTGATCTTGTTTCTATCGGTCTCCTTCCTTGAGACCGTCCTCTTCCTAAAAAAGGAGTAGGAGGGAGATCATTATCATATCTAGAATATGGTCTTGTTAGTCTGTCAGGATCATATTGATTTCTTCTCGAGCGTAGTTCATATTGGTCCCTTCTCCAATTGGAGTTTCTTGTTCTATTATTGGTTTTATATTGATGGAAATTGGGACCTATGAGATCTTTTCTGTTAGTATTATCCTCTATATCTGAGGTATCATAATCAGATGAACTAATTTCAGATCCGGTTTGAGTTTCTGAATTTGCTGGTAGTCTCTTATATATTCTACCTGTCTTGAAATCTGTTTGATCTCTTAGAAATTTCCTTTGTTTGCGATCTTTAATGTCTTTTTTAAATTTGTCAATGTTAAAGTTCAATTTGTTGCACAAAATTTCAAAGTCAGAGAGGTCTTTGAATTTGTCAACCTCTGCTTGATTCAGTATAACTCTTTGTTTAATGTTCTCCAGATTTTTCTGCTCAGTTTCAATAATCAAGGACATAAGGTCCATAGAGCATTTAAATAGGATTTCCTTCCATTTGGACAGAAAGGTCTCATCATTTATATTGGAGGCTGGTGTAATATTAGTCCTCAAACCTCTAGGGATTAGTTTATTTTTCATATAATTTTGGAGACTGGATATTTCCCAGATTGATCTAATTTGCTTCCTCATATTTTTTTGAAGCTCATATAGAGCTGAATATACATCCTTATTTTCAGTTCTGGGTTGTATTGAGGGCATAAAAGTTTCCTCTGCCTCAATTTGTAATTGTGCAAAGTCCAGACTAGTGATGTTAACCCCTGCCATTTTAAATTGTATAGTTTATTTTCTGGGCTAACAGCAGGCAGAGAGAGTAAAAGTGTAGACTTGTTATTACAGCCCCTAAGTGTGGATTAAACCACTGTTAGAAATGAACAGAAAAGTAATATCTTAGGGAATTAAACCCATTAGTGTTTGACACTACAAATTCAAATGTGAGAACAACATTGGGTTAATCATAGACATATAGTAATAGAGAATTTATATTAGTGAAAAAACAACGTCGATTAAAAGAATTTAAAAGAAATTTAAAAACACTGTGAAAGATGGTTCCTTCAATGACTCTTGTGACCACTATTACCACTCTATAGTTTTAGTATTCTTAGAGTGTGGTTACACAGATAATTCCTCAGAGTGTATAAAAGGGCAACTGCACAATGATTCAAGAGCTGTAGACAAAACCCATAGGTATATGTATGTATATACAATATTAGTATAGATTGCTGGCAATTCTTTTAATCGACGTTGTTTTTTCACTAATAAAAATTCTCTATTACTATATGTCTATGATTAACCCAATGTTGTTCTCATATTTTAACCATAATAATCATAAAACAGGGTAAAACAGTGATGGGTTCCGTTACACACCTCCCCCGTGACCATAAGCCGGCATACACGGTCTGATCCCAACGGATCGGCCTGGGGATGTCCGGACAAAAGTATTTGTTGGTCAATTCTCTAGTTTGACAACCCATCAGCATTACTGCAATTCACATATCCCCAGATAGCTGGGATCTGAGCGCACAAAACTACTGAATAGCGCTCAGATCCTATTCACACAGTTCAATTGCCATGTAGCTAAAGTCTTTCCCATAGTCTTTCATTATATGAATGGGCTCCATGGCATAGTTATCTGGGGTATCACCGCTCCCACAGGGCAAGTACCGAATGACCCCCCTGTATGTAAAGGGCCAGAATAAGTGACATACACTCTCGTATGGCCGAATACTGTGTTTAAAGGGCAATATGTCCCAGGGCCATAGTCGCAGGGCAGGAGGCTGGCAAACAGTCCTCTCAAAGACAAAGTGGCGAAGTGCACTTCGTAACAAATGGAGTGTGAGATACAGAGGGGGTAGGAAAGGAGACAGAGAGAAGGGGGAAGATAATGGAGTGTGAGAGACAGAAGGGGTAGGAAAGGTGACAGAGAGAAGGGGGGAGATAATGGAGTGTGAGAGAGGAAGGAGGAAAGATGCCAGAGAGAGAACGGAGGAAGATAATGGAGTGTGAGAGAAAGAGGGGGTAGGAATGGTGCCCGAGATAGAAGAGAGGAAGGTAATGGAGTGTGAGAGAGAGGAAAGAGGAGAGGTGCCAGAGAAAGAAGGGAGGAAGGTAATGGAGTGTGAGAGAGAGGAAAGAGGAGAGGTGCCAGAGAAAGAAGGGAGGAAGATAATGGAATGTGAGAGAGAGGAAGGAGGAAAGTTGCCCGAGAGAAGGGAGGAAGGTAATGGAGTGTGAGAGAGAGGAAGGAGGAAAGGTGCCAGAGAGAAGAGAGGAAGATAATGGAGTGTGAGAGAGAGGAAGGAGGAAAGGTGCCAGAGAGATAAGGGAGGAAGGTAGGAAGATAATGGAATGTGAGAGAGAGGAAGGAGGAAAGGTGCCAGAGAGAGAAGGAAGGAAGATAATGGAGTGTGAGAGAGAGGAAAGAGGAGAAGTGCCAGAGAGAGAAGGGAGGAAGATAATGGAATGTGAAAGAGAGGAAGGAGGAAAGGTGCCAGAGAGAAGGGAGGTAGGTAATGGAATGTGAGAGAGAGGAAAGAGGAGAGGTGCCAGAGAGAGAAGGGAGGAAGATAATGGAATGTGAGAGAGAGGAAAGAGGAGAGGTGCCAGAGAGAGAAGGAAAGAAGATAAAGGAATGTGAGAGAGAGGAAGGATGAAAGGTGTCCGAGAGAAGGGAGGAAGGTAATGGAGTGTGAGAGAGAGGAAGGAGGAAATGTGCCAGAGAGAGAAGGGAGGAAGGTAGGAAGATAATGGAGTGTGAGAGAGAGGAAAGAGGAGAGGTGCCAGAGAGAGAAGGGAGGAAGATAATGGAATGTGAGAGAGAGGAAGGAGGAAAGGTGCCAGAGAGAAGGGAGGAAGATAATGGAATGTGAGAGAGAGGAAGGAGGAAATGTGCCAGAGAGAAGGGAGGAAGATAATGACGTGTGAGAGAGAGGAAGGAGGCAAGGTGCCAGAGAGAAGGGAGGAAGATAATTGAATGTGAGAGAGAGGAAAGAGGAGAGGTACCAGAGAGAGAAGAGAGGTAGATAATGGAGTGTGAGAGAGAGGAAGGAGGAGAGGTGCCAGAGAGAGAAGGGAGGAAGGTAGGAAGATAATGGAGTGTGAGAGAGAGGAAAGAGGAGAAGTGCCAGAGAGAGAAGGGAGGAAGATAATGGAATGTGAGAGAAAGGAGGAAAGGTGCCCGAGAGAGGGGAGGAAGGTAATAAAGTGTGAGAGAGAGGAAGGAGGAAAGGTGCCAGAGAGAAGGGAGGAAGATAATGGAATGTGAGAGAGAGGAAGGAGGAAAGGTGCCAGAGAGAAGGGATGAAGACAATGGAGTGTGAGAGAGAGGAAAGAGGAGAGGTGCCAGAGAGAGAAGGGAGGAATATAATGGAATGTGAGAGAGAGGAAGGAGGAAATGTGCCAGAGAGAGAAGGAAGGAAGATAATGGAGTGTGAGAGAGAGGAAGGAGGAAATGTGCCAGAGAGAAGGGAGGAAGATAATGGAATGTGAGAGAGAGGAAGGAGGAAAGGTGCCAGAGAGAAGGGAGGAAGATAAGGGAGTGTGAGAGAGAGGAAAGAGGAGAAGTGCCAGAGAGAGAAGGGAGGAAGATAATGGAATGTGAGAGAGAGGAAGGAGGAAAGGTGCCAGAGAGAAGGGAGGTAGATAATGGAATGTGAGAGAGAGGAAAGAGGAGAGGTGCCAGAGAGAGAAGGAAGGAAGGAAGATAATGGAATGTGAGAGAGAGGAAGGAGGAAAGGTGTCCGAGAGAAGGGAGGAAGGTAATGGAATGTGAGAGAGAGGAAAGAGGAGAGGTGCCAGAGAGAGAAGGAAGGAAGATAATGGAATGTGAGAGAGAGGAAGGAGGAAAGGTGCCAGAGAGAAGGGAGGAAGGTAATGGAGTGTGAGAGAGAGGAAGGAGGAAAGGTGCCAGAGAGAGAAGGGAGGAAGGTAGGAAGATAATGGAGTGTGAGAGAGAGGAAAGAGGAGAGGTGCCAGAGAGAGAAGGGAGGAAGATAATGGAATGTGAGAGAGGAAGGAGGAAAGGTGACAGAGAGAAGGGAGGAAGATAATGGAATGTGAGAGAGAGGAAGGAGGAAATGTGCCAGAGAGAAGGGAGGAAGATAATGGAGTGTGAGAGAGAGGAAGGAGGCAAGGTGCCAGAGAGAAGGGAGGAAGATAATTGAATGTGAGAGAGAGGAAGGAGGAAAGGTGCCAGAGAGGAGGAAGATAATGGAGTGTGAGAGAGAGGAAAGAGGAGAGGTGCCAGAGAGAGAAGGGAGGTAGATAATGGAATGCGAGAGAGAGGAAGGAGGAAAGGTGCCAGAGAGAAGGGAGGAAGATAATGGAGTGTGAGAGAGAGGAAAGAGGAGAGGTGCCAGAGAGTGAAGAGAGGTAGATAATGGAGTGTGAGAGAGAGGAAGGAGGAGAGGTGCCAGAGAGAGAAGGGAGGAAGGTAGGAAGATAATGGAGTGTGAGAGAGAGGAAAGAGGAGAGGTGCCAGAGAGAAGGGAGGAAGATAATGGAGTGTGAGAGAGGAAAGAGGAGAGGTGCCAGAGAGAGAAGGGAGGAAGATAATGGAATGTGAGAGAGAGGAAAGAGGAAAGGTGCCCGAGAGAGGGGAGGAAGGTAATAAAGTGTTAGAGAGAGGAAGGAGGAAAGGTGCTAGAGAGATGGGAGGAAGATAATGGAGTGTGAGAGAGAGGAAGGAGGAAAGGTGCCAGAGAGAAGGGAGGAAGGTAATGGAGTGTGAGAGAGAATAAGGAGGAAAGGTGCCAGAGAGAAGGGAGGAAGATAATGGAGTGTGAGAGAGATGAAAGAGGAGAGGTGCCAGAGAGAGAAGGGAGGAAGATAATGGAATGTAAAAGAGAGAGTAAGGAGGAAATGTGCCAGAGAGAAGGGAGGAAGATAATGGAATGTGAGAGAGAGGAAAGAGGAGAGGTGCCAGAGAGAGAAGGGAGGAAGATAATGGAGTGCGAGAGAGAGGAAAGAGGAGAGGTGCCAGAGAGAGAAGGGAGGTAGATAATGGAGTGTGAGAGAGAGGAAGGAGGAAGATAATGGAGTGTGAGAGAGAGGAAGGAGGAGAGGTGCCAGAGAGAGAAGGGAGGTAGATAATGGAGTGTGAGAGAGAGGAAAGAGGAAATGTGCGAGGAAGGAGTGAAAGTGCAAGGATAATCAGGATTGTTCTTTTATACATTCAGCATTATATTATACTAGCAAATTGCCCGCCAAAAAATGACGGCAATCAAATCGTAAGGTAGCTAATGTTGTTTTGTGTGTACTACTAAAATATATAATATATTAATAAATGAATATACTTTACCTATTTTGAAGCATTGTGTTGAAGAGCTGACAATCTGTTTTCATGTTGCTGGAGCATCAGTGGTGTGGAGCTGCTGTGTAAGCGTGATGAATGTGTGCAGTGTAACAGTGTGCGTGCGTGAGACGAAACCGTTAGCGTAGTTGTGTACTTCCGCATTGGCGTCAAATGGCGGGTTATCTGTGTTATGCGTCTTTGCGGATTATCCGTCGGTGCTTCGTGGTGTTTTTCGAGTTTCGTGTGGTGTTTTGCGAGTGTGTTGTGGTGTTTTGCGTGTTGAGAGTGCTGTAGCCTCGTTTTCGTTTTGTACGTCGGCCATTGTTTCTCTCGCTTAGCGATTTCATTAGTGTCTAAAGTGTTTTATTTTGATTTAAATGAAGGTGTAACTTGTTTTTTGAGGTGCTGGATGGTTCCTCTTGCTGTAGGTAAGCTTTGTATGTGTGTGTTGTGTGTATTTATTGTGTTTTAAATGTTTGTATGTCGGCGTGTTGCGTCCGATGTTTGCGAGGTCGTAATGTCTGGTAACGTGTGTCTTATGGTGTTTGCGTGTGTAGCCTCGTTTTCGTTTTGTTCGGCGGCCATTTTTTCTCTCGCTTATCAAAGTTTTTATTGTGCAAACTCTTTTATTTTGAGTGAAATCAAGGTGTAAGTTGTATTTTTGAAGTCGTGGATGCTCAATGTTGCTGTTGATGAGCTTTTTATGTATGTGCTGTGTGTATGTATTGTGTTTTTAATGTTGTAATGTTTGCGAGTTGCGTCCGAGTGTTGGGAGGCCATAATGTGTGTGAACGTGTTTCGTATGTTGTTTGCGAGTGTCGTAATGTGTGTGTCGTGTTATTTGCGTTGCGACGTGAAGTTTGCGAGGGTCGCAGTTGCTGGCATGGAGCCCCTTTGGCGCTCCATGCCAGCAACTGAGGCCCTCGCCCAGTGCCCTCGCTTTGCGAGGGCCTTGGCTCGCTGCGCGAGGCCCACGGCTCGCTGTGCAAGCCGCGACCCTCGCTTCGCGAGCCCGCAAGCGTTAGCAACAACTCGCATGCTCACAACTATATATGTGATTATATATATATATATATATAAATATATAATGTGTGTGTGTATATATATATATATATATATATATATATATATATATATATATATATATATATATATATATATATATATATATATATATATTGTAGCAGGGCGCCCCCTTCTGGCGGGGTTTGCGTCCTGTTTCCTTTTACTTTGGTTTAGGGAGGAAGACACAGCAGGCTTGACAGAGTTTTACTGCTATTTATTTGTGAGCACAAAAACAGAACAAAAACAGTGCTTATCTTCAGCAAATAAAATAAAACCCTACATAAACGTGCTTGCTATGACCCGGAACACCCTAACTATATCCGGCCAGCTTCTCTGGTTCCGGAGAGTGCCACCTTGTGGCCAGGAAACAAACAGTCTCTGATTGAGGGTGAAAATGCCAGCTTGTGGCTAGGAAATAAACAGTCTTTCGTTTTCTTTTCCTCTACGGCTTCTGCCAATAGTGGGTGAAGCATAGGGCCCACCCTACTCTCCCTTATGCTTCACCCCAGGGACCCTTGACACCCTCTTGTGATGAGGGACGGTTATGCTTGCTTAGCACTCTCTTCTCCCTGGGGCATTTGTAATCCTTTTTCGGGTGTGCTCAAAATACATGCAGGTGGCACCAACCTTTTATCCCTTAATTCATCCGGCTTAGCAGGAATGGGGTCTTTTTTAGGTGGCTCCTTCCTCAGCTGGATCTCTCCTGAAGTGTAGAGAGCCGCTCTTTTCTTTGGAACAGTCTCTTAGTCACCCTCCTCCTCAGACTGCTAGGCAGAGACTGCAAACTTCACTGAGCAGGCTCTTTAACTGCTCCTGAGCAGGGTCAGGTGTTGGCCTGATTAGGCTGAAGATTTTTGGATTAACCCTCTCTATGTCAGTCCAGGGTATATGGCTCTGCTCCATCTGCGGCTTATATATCTTCCCTGATGCACTCTGTTGTAGGTTATCAGGGATTCCTGCTGCACTTCATTACAATATATATATATATATATATATATATATATATATATATATATATATATATATATATATATATATATATATATATATTGTATAATGTAAATAAAAAGCCATCTAGAGTATATTGATTTCACATAAAAGTCCAGGTCCTCAGAGATAATCCTCCCTACCACAATATTTAAATATATACATTAAATGTGACACATAAACTCCCTCCAAGATATCACTTGGATCCCCAGGTCTGTGCAGCTCCACATAGATGTCTCACACAGTGACTGTAACACACACATTATAGGGAGAAATGAGAAATGGTCCTGGCCAATACAATAATTGCACACGTGGTGACATCATTACTTTCTAGGCAGATAAAAAAACAGTTCTATCTTTCCATTTGTTTTTGCAGAGTGAGAGACAGATTTACATACACAGCTATATTATATATTAGACTCACCCCCTAATGTGCTGAGTGGCTACTACTTGTGCTGCTGAGCATTCTGGGACTTGTTTTGTGCAGTGAGTTCTGGTACACCCACTTCCGGTTCTTTATTAGCGCGACGCGAGGGGCAGGTAAATACAGTGATTCAGGTTCCAGTTGGTGACCAGGAGGGCCTCAGTTGCTGGCATGGAGCGCCTTCGGCGCTCCATGCCAGCAACTGCGGCCCTCGCAAGCGTGAGCAACGGCTTAAGCAAGCTCGTATGCTCACAACTATATATGTGATTTATACATGAATAATCCGATTATTGCAGTATTTAGTGACACCTTTTTATTGGACATACATATTAGTTACATTGATGAGCTTTCAAGACTAACCTCTCTCTTTCTTGAAACTCGTCATTCTAACTAACTAGCAACCTGCCTGGCAAAAAATTACGGCAATAGAATTTGAAGCAATGGCAATGTTGTTTGCCACAGAATGTAAGGCTTTTGCTCTTCTGAGTACCTTCTGCGCTCATTGCAAGCCTCTCCCCTCGTGCCCTTTTGCTCCTCAGAGCACCTTTGGCACTCATTGCGAGCCTCTCCCCTTGTGTACTTAAGCTCCTCTGAGCACCTTCGGCACTCATTGCAAGCCTCTCCCCTTGTGTACTTTTGCTCCTCTGAGCACCTTCGGCGCTCATTGTGAGTCCTGCGCTGAGCGCCTTTGTCGCTCATCGGGTGGCTCGCAATGAACGATCCTGTCCCCTTGTGTACGTCAAGTTTTGTGCTTTGCAACGATCATCTTCGGCGCTCATTGCAAAGACAGATATGTAAGTACAATGTTAAATATACAATTGTTTTAGTGCAGTGTAAATCAGAAAATATTTTCAGGTCTCGGAGCATAATAAAGTGATGTAAATATGTAACTGCTTTGAGAGTCCTAGCACTGGAAGCCAATGATCAATAATCCATTTTATTTTCCATTATTAATTAATAATTATTAAATTAATGTACGTTAATAATTAATTAGGAATAAATAAATGTATTAGGAAGTGCGAAGCATTCATGTATTCATAAAGTAAGGGCAGTGTAAAATATGCTTTTTAGCATATTTTTTTTTTTTATATATAGATTTTTATTACTAATTAATTAATTAATTAATTAATATACTTTACCTATTTCTAATTAATATATCCAGCAATCAATATCCTGAAGAGCTAACAATCTGTTTTGATTTTCCTGCAGTATACAATGTACATTTGGACTGTTGCTGCCCTGAGATGTAAGTGTCAGCGATGTGCCAAGTGTGTAGTGTAAATAGGCTGTGTGCGCGAGGCCAAACCGTTTGTTTAGTCGGGTAAAGCGCCGTTTTAGAATCGAAATGTTATTAGTTGCAAGTTAGCGTCCTTCCCAATAGTGTATTTTGTATCTCGTACGTTTCTGGGTAAGAGTCGTACTTGCCTGGCGTTGTTTTGCGCGATTCGGGGTTGTGTAGCTTTGTTTTTGTTATTTTCCGGCGGCCATTTTTTTCCTGCGCATAGGCGATTTTCGTGTGCCGAAACTCAGCAAATTCGGGTTAAATTTGCGTGCAGCCTCACTCTCAGACGTCCTGGCTGTCCCCCCGTGCAGTGTTTGAGGTTGTTTTCTTTTTTTGTGTTTTTCGTGTTTATCGATTTTCACGGTTTGGACATTAAATTTGTTTTTTTGCAGGGTCCTTCGGCGCACACTGCCTAAGTCGTGCGGGGTCGCAGGGATGAGCGCCTCCAGCTATATATCTTCCCTTGGATATCGGATATAAACTGGATCATTCAGGACAATATCATCTCAATTTCACAACATACAAATAATAGGCACTTGTACCAGCATCGGTAATACATCATGGTAAAGATCTGGTGATATTATACAAACATGGCGTAAGGGGCAGAGCCTCTCAAGAAGAATACTTGCGATTGGTTGCTACGATGTAGTGTTACATAATTCACCTTGAATGGTGCTACTTTTCGGCACAACCTACTTTCAAGGTGCGGGTAAGGTCTTTTGTCTTTGCTCGCTGATTAATACTCGCACTGAGGGTCGATGGATAGCATATCTGCTGGTTTCATCAGAATAATACCAGAGGCTTTAACAAATATACTCCTCTGTCATTATGTGGATTCAACCAATTGGGCATACCTTTCCCTCTAACCTCTCACTGTGAGGGGCCCTAGATAAGAGACACGTCCAAGAAATGTGTGCATAAAATAGGAATATTGTCATGTATAGGTAAAGGGATAAAGGACCACTTTTTAACCTTTTTTAAAGTTATTCTGCCTCTGTAGTAAGTCAAAGAACTAGAATTGAGCATATTATTTAAAACAAAAATACACTTATTTTTTTTTTAATCAGTTTTATTAACTAGCAAGAATGCCAAAATACAAATAGTATAACAATTTACAAAGGAGTAATAGAATAGGTTTATGAAACATTATAGAAAACTAAACTGTAATCTTGTATAAATTAGTATTATAAAACAAATCGAGATATTTAAATGTAAGAATTTTTGCCTAGGCATGAGCATTTTGTACGCATCCTTACTAGCAGTTTTTATATTTTTATAGATTAAGCAAAAGGTTCTTATGGAAACATTGAAATCACAAAAATAAAAAGGGGGGGGGGGCACAACTGGGTTAACTAAAAAGTGTCTCAGATACCTGTCACCAAAGAATGTAAGGCTTACCTCCAACTTTCTACTCCCGAGGGGACCCTTAGCCAGCCAGGTGGAGTATCAGTTTAGTCATCCATATTTATTTAAGGGAATTTAAATACTGTGTGAGAAGGCTAACCAAGGTTTCCATATTTCAAAAAAGAGCGGTAAGCAGTCTTCAAGAATGTGGAAGAGTCGCTCATTGATTAGGAGATTGGTCATATCTAAATTAAAATTTCGCAGATGGAGGGAAGGGGATTTCCATTGGCAGGCAATGTGACTTTTAGTGGCCAGCATTATGAACTGCAATAGTTTGTTCTTATGTATTGTTAATGAGGGGAATATGGTGTCCTAAGAGACTAACCTCGACTGTGGGAAAAACTGTTGAAATAATATATCAGGGATTCCCACCATGTGTGGAAAAAAGAACCTACTATCCCACATTCTCTAAAGCAGTTAGGAGTGGAGGCCAGTTTCCATCTAAAGAGCTTGTTGGGGGTATAGTAGGCCGTATGTAAAACTTTTATTGCAGTTTCCAGGACACTACAGTTAAGAGAGCCTTTTGTTAGATTATTATTATAGTTCATTTATAATGCGCCAACATATTCCGTAGCGCTGTACATAAGTTAAGTTCAGACAATGATAAATACAGATTAACATTTAGCAAAGCAAGGAGGGCCCTGTCTTTGAGCTCGGAATCCAATGTCCATGGTGAATTCCCAAAGTCCTTAGGATAGAAACTCACAGACTTACAATCTAAGGGATAGTGAGTGGTAAAAGAGGCAGAGAGAGGTGATAAGCATGTTAGGGTGGAAGGTGATACGCTTCTTTAAAGAGATGCATTTTAAGTGAGGTTTTAAATGTTTTGAGGCAAGAGGATAATTTGGCGGAGCGAGGCAAGGAGTTCCTGAGACTAGGGGCAGCATGAGAAAAGTCCTGGAGGCGGGAGTGAGAGGAGGTGACAAGAGTTGTAGAAAGAAGAAGGTCTTTAGCAGAACAAAGAGGGCGGGTGGGGTAGTATTTGGAGATGAGTGCAGAGATGTAAGGGGGAGCGTTATTGTTGAGGGCTTTGTAAGTTAGGGTCATGATTTTAAATTTTATTCTATAGGCTAAGGGAAGCCAGTGGAGTGATTGACAGAGAGGTGATGCCGACACTGAGCGTGGAGTATGGTGGATGAGTCTAGCAGAGGCGTTCATTATGGATTGAAGTGGAGATAGTCGGATGGTGGGTAGGCCAACAAGAAGTGAGTTGCAGTAGTCAGAGATGATGAGAGAGTGTATAAGGATTTTAGTTGTGTCTTGTGTAAGATAGTGATGAATTCTGGAAATGTTTTTTAGATGGAGAAGACAAGATTTATTTATTGACTCTATGTGAGGGATGAAAGACAGAGCGGGGTCCAGTAGAACCCTAAGGCAACGGGCTTGGGAGGTGGGGGTGATGATGTCGTTGTTGACAGTGAGAGAGATGTGAGGAATTGATGCTGTGGGAGAGGGAGGGAAGATTAGGAGTTCAGTTTTAGACATGTTGAGTTTGAGATGGTGGGTGGACATCCAAGAGGATATACTAGAGACGCAGTTGGAGACGTGTGTTAGAAGAGAGGGGGATAGGTCTGGTGCTGAGAGGTAGATTTGGGTGTCATCTGCATAGAGATGATAATGAAGCCCAAGAGAGTTTATTAGGGTACCAAGTGAGGATGTGTAGATGGAGAATAGGAGGGAGCCTAGGACTGATCCTTGGGGTACACCAACAGACAAGGGGTGAGGAGAAGAAGAGATGTCGCAGAAGGAGATACTGAATGATCGATTTTGTTGGTATGATGAGAACCACAAGAGAGCAGTGTCTCTAATACCGAGGGAGAAGAGGATATGGAGTAGAAGTGGGTTGTCGACAGTGTCAAAGGCAGCAGAGAGATCTAGAAGAAGAAGAATTGAAAGGTGACCTTTTGACTTGGTGGTAAGCAGGTCATTGGTGACTTTAGTGAGAGCTGTCTCAGTGGAATGTTGGGGCTGAAAGCCGGACTGGAAGGTGTCAAGAAGGGAGTTAGAGGAAATAAAGTGGTAAGGCGGTTATAGACGAGCATCTCCAGCAGTTTGGAAGCCAGGGGAAGCAGAGATAGGGCAGTAGTTAGATGCGACGTCAGAGTCAGATGAGGGTTTTTTGAGGGTGGGTATAACTATGGCATGTTTTACAAAAGATGGAAACGTGCCAGTAGTAAGGGGGAGGTTGAAGATATGTGTGAGAGCTGGGATTAGTGTGGCAGAGAGGGGAGAGATGAGCTGAGATGGAATAGGATCCTGAGGACAGGTAGTGAGGCGAGTGGATGATAGCAGGCTGGAGACTTCGTCCTCTGTAGCCGGATCAAAGCAGTTCATGGTGGCTGTGGGATTGGAGAAGGGAGAAGACTGGGTGTTGTTGGTTGGTTTAGAGGGTGGAGTGTTTAAACTACTATGAGAGGAGAGTCCATTGCAATGTTTTGAATTTTATGAATAAAATGGTTGGCAAAGTCTTCAGCCGTGAGAGAGGAAGGGATGGGAGGATGTTAACCCAAGAGGTCTCCCAGGTATCTTGGGTCCAAGTGCAATCCAATACTTTTTCCAATTTGCATACATATTTAAGTTTTAGTTGATTTAAATCAATATATAAGACTATTTATGCTTTTTGTAAGAGGGGCCTTGTCTCATATTTTCAGAAGCCAAGATGACATTGGCACACCTAGTGTTTGTTCCTTTAAACTTATTTTTGAGCATTGTATTTTTATTCTATGTGACTCCATTTGCAGCTCTGATCAAGCAGTTTATCCCTCCTTTGCTGCTGAGTCACTGTAGGAGGATTCTGGGTACATTATGGAGGAGTGTACATGGCTGTGCACAGAGATGGGAGCTTACATTTCTGGAGAGCAGGGTTTGCATTTATTGGTTGATGCTTCTGGGGCCACTCACAGAGCCTGGAGGTACAGGGTGCACTAACATCCCCCAAAATTACAACAGAATCAGCAGCAAAAGAGGACGCCCAGGGCTTCATCTGAGCTGCACATGGACTTACAGACAATAACAATAAAAGGTTAGGCTTTGCATTGTACTAGCCGTTTTTTTCTAAAGTACATCTTTCCTGAAATATTTAGAAATGATTTTGCGGTTATTGTGTGCCAATGTGTGGCTCCGAGTACGTGATAAGGATGGTAGAGGAGTGTGACTGCCAGATAACATTACGGTTCTTTATTTTGACCACCATAGAGACAGACAACCAGACTGTAATCCTAATTACCACATCAAAGCAGATAATTAGTATGCATGAGCCACCAATTTGCATATCAATGTAGCAACAACAGAATTGACTCACTTTAGAAAACAAATGAATAACACAACAGATTCTTATGCTCTTTACAACTTGATTTTGGGGTGACAGAAGGGATCTCCCCTGTTTTCTGCCCGCCAGCAGTGGCAACGGCTGATACTTTCTTCAATTTCTTGTTATCATCTGCTACTACCCTAAACCTAAACCCTAACCCCTAAATCTAACCCTAATCCAAAAGAAATTGAAGAAAATATCAATTGCGCCACCTAGTGGCATTTGGCAGAAAATACAAAAGGTCCCACAGTAGCCCTTCAGGATTTCTTTTAATAACCTGCTCTGTTCTCATTTCCTGGCTCACTGCTTACACGGCCTGTATGCCTTTCATTTCTGCAATAATGTCGACCTTTGCTCCTAAATGAATTCCAGTAATGTTTCCAATCTGTCCATATAAATAAATATAATTGCATTTGGATGTTTTTAGAGAAGTGGTATGTAACGGAACCCATCACTGTTTTACCCTGTGTTATGGTTATTTAATTATTATGGTTAAAATATGATCACATTGCTATACTGTAGATATGTTGGTTTAAGCTCTGCAGGATATTAGCTCAGACCATTGCAGACACCTAGCATAATACATAATCCTATTAGGGTCTCCTAGAGGCAGGAGAGCCCTATTGTGTAAAGTGTTCACATTGTGGAAGATGGAACAAAGAGAAGCATTATCTAATCAATGTCTGATTGTATCAAAAGTAGCCGGCTAGTCCCTGGGAGGTGTGACCACACCTATTGTCTCTATTGTGTGGCCAAATATAGGCATGTGTATTACCTGTGGAAAGAGGTGTATATATATTTCTGCATATAACAAAATAAAGACATTATTCTTTGACTCCCAAGAAAGTGTCGTCCAATATGGGTGGTCTGGGCTTCTGAGACTGCGCAGTGCTTCTATATGGATATTGAATGCTCAACCTGACTTTCCCTCTGGAACTCTTGGATGGGATTATACCAACTTCACTTTTACACAGCAGCTTGCCAGGGAAAAGGACCTCTCCAACGGCTGGTACCCTCTCACTACCGGGGTAGCCGTTACATGGTAGATATTTGAACTTAAACGCTATTCATTTTAAGTATAAATTCCCTGAAAAAGATCCTCCCTTTCAGCTATTAACTAAGGTGAGCGTGCCCATTTAGTTACATCAGTGCAATCACAGAGGCTTAGAGGTGGAATAGATGTACTGTTTAGATGGAACTTGATTAGTTTATTATTCTCACATATAAATCTCTTTCACATATATATATATATATATATATATATTCTGTTGCAGAACCATAGGAGTCTCCAGCTGGCCGCATCTGTATCTGCGGAGGCAATAAACAGCATTATAACGCACAGCACTGACCTCTCCTTCCGAAGGTCCTGCTATGGTTACTTCCAGGTACGGTCTATTATTATTATTATTATTATTATTATTATTATTATCTATGCAGGTATAGGCCCTTCATTATCCATTTATATCACCAAAAGCATTATAGAGCACATTGTGCTGTCAGTGTATAATTTGCAGCTTGTATATCCTTGTTTTATAGGCCTGCAGCACCCACTCTCTGGTGCCTCCCATGCAGAGCATGTTCATAAAGGCCGGGTGTAACCGCACCCTCGTCATCAGAGATTGTGACACTGGGAAGGTCAGTCCTTGCTGAGCAGATCATCATTGCTCTTATTGTCAGAAAATTACAGTTGAGTTTAAGTAATTGTAATGATTTGTTGGAAAAGAAAAAAATATGTATTTAATTAATATTACATAATGGATTGGTAAATAAATATCTATAACCAGTTAGGAAAGGTCATTGTCACAATCCCATAAAAAATTTCACCGCTATAAAAAAGGAGAGTGAACTTCAAATATGCTTTGCTTAGTTTATTAAAAAATCCTACATTTCTAAAAAATATATATATATATTTTTCCTTTTTACGCAAAAGTTTTTTAAATAGGGATAGCAAGAAAGAGCAAGCCTGTGACCTCGGTGGGTCCTCTGAATTATTGTATTTTATTCTCCACCTGCCATGTTATAATTGAGGGTGATATTTGATCAAACTTGGAATAAAAGCTTTACTGTTTCTCCTCCTAATACCCTTAATATGGAGGTGTTATGTATTTAAAAAATAAAAAAGTATATAAAATAACCACAAAAATGTCATTGGTCTTCTTTTTCTACACCAAACGTCCATACTTACTTTATGTATGATGTTGAGTCATTAAACATTAATTGTTATTGTTGCGGCTAAAATCACACATTGTACACACAGTGACAAAGGCCATGAGCAGATGGTTTTCTAGATTGTTAGAGCTGTAGTAGAGCACATTGACACATAACTAATCTAAACATCAAATATTAGCTTTACATTCTCAGCAGTGCCTCTTTTTTAACAGGGTACGGTAGGGACCTGCCACTTTAGATTGAATCAGTGAGTCGCATGTGGACCTGTGGTTCCCAACAACCGGTGTAAAAGATGTGATGTGTGGCGATAAAAATGGCTAAGAAGTATATGAGAAGGAAGGAAATCAGTGGCAAGGGAAAGCGTAATGATGATTGGAATAAAAAGATGAGATGAGGAACTGAGAGAGTAAGTTGGAAATAGAGTTGTGAGAGAAAGAGGAATGAGGTGTAAGTGGAGAAAGTGGGATGTAGGTGTCATGGCCCCCTGGCCTCATTAACTTTTTTTGAGATGGCAACCGGACATTGATGGACACGAGCTTGTGACTACCTGACCCAAGGGCTATTCTAATATCTCAAGAGCTTCCAAAAGGACTATGCCAGTGTGGGGTTTTGTAATTTGATTCCCCCCCCAAAGCTCTAGTTGTATACCCTGGGCTCCTAAGATCCCTTTTTATTAGGTAAAGGGATCTGAGTTGTTTGGGAATTTTTGAACCTTTATTTTATGTGCAGAATGTGTTTTGTGGTCTAAATGTTACATATATTTTGGGCTTAGTACCGATTTAAGGGCGACCAGTACGCACTTCCACTAGCCCACAGGGATACCTAGTTCGCTCCCGGTCCTGGGTTTGGGCTATGGTACTGTCCAGATTCAAAATCGCATCAAGCGCTAGAATAGGGCATTATAGACTTTTATGGGAAATTCAAGAAAATAATTAAGCCAAAAAGTAGAATTAATAAGGCTATCAAGACAGCACTTGAAAAACGTGTTTCATTCGACAATGGTTAAGTGGTCAAGTGCTCTGTAAATTAACCATTTGATTGCTTGTGGACAACCTCAAATTATTAAATACTTCACCATAGTCCATTTAATCTAATAGTAGCCGGAATGTCTAACATTATTTTGGAAGTCCTGGTTTGCCCCCAAAAATTAACACACCTCGAGCCACCTCAAACCCCTAAGCTGACATGCCCTGCTGTGCCCAGATCCTGCTGTACAAAGCTGATAACTGGGGCTGTAGACCCCTTTTCACCCAGGTGAGAAGGACACAGGTCGGCACCAAGGCCTTGGAGACAGACCTGACCCATTTGGGGTAGTTCAAAGGGTCATACGGTGTGATTGGTGATTTGTGTAAACACTGTATAAAAATGTCTACCAACTAAATAAAGTTAATTCTCTGTTTGGGACACATATGCACGGTAGGAGACCTCAGCGAATGTACCCCCTAATACTCAATCATTTGGGGAGGACAAGGTGATAACGGGTATGGAGAACCTTTGCCCTGCAACTGCAACTTGGTCTGGAGAATTGGTAACTTGTCCCAGCTTCATGTTAAGCCAATATATGTGAGTGGATAAAGGAACCTATACAGCCCGTGGGTTGGTCTTCTTGTCATTTTCAAGCCTAACAAAGAGTGGCTTGAGACACTAAAGTTTGGAGCAGTATAGGAATAAGGAGTGGGGAAAGATAGAAGGATGCACAGTAGGCTGAGAAAGAAGAATGGAGAGGGAAAGATCAATGTAGAGTGTTGAGAGAAAGAAACGAGGCATTGGGAGAGAAAGAAGGATGGGGAGAGGAGAAAGAAGCAGGGTTGGGAGAGAAAGGATGATGAGAAGTGGGAAGACAAATAAGGATGAGGAGTGGCAACAGAAACAGGAATGTCAGATAACATATATGAGATGATTTGCTAGAGAAAGCGTTTCTAAAACAAATCTAGAATTAAAGGGACAGTGAAGGTTTTGTATTTATTATTACTTGTGTAGAGCATAAAAACCTGCTCAAAGGATAATAAAAGTAGCGTTTGGAAGGTAGTGTCATGTCTCCCCGGCTATGGAAAGTGAAAAAACAATAGAATTGGATTTGTAGACATCTACATGTTACTTAGATGTGTTGTTCGCACAAGAAATGGTTGAATTTTAGGTACTGTAACCGGTTGCCCCCTAGAGGATGGTGCCAAGTAAAGAGTAAAGACTTCTTGACGGAGTTAACTCCTGAAGAACTACTAATTGGTGCAGGTGCAGTTTCTCTTTAAAGCCTGGGAAGCAGACATGGAAAGGTGTGGCTGATTAGGCTCTGGCCTAAGTTGTGTACTGCTGCTGCTAGCAGCCAGAGCAAGCCACAAGATAGGAGCTTGCTGGCTGATCCTGTGTGGATCTACCGTTTGAACTTTGGAAAACAAACCTGGAGGAAATCTTGTTTTACTGTGGCTGCCAGTTTTGGATGACAGAAAGAAGTGTGTGCTGTTGTGAAGTCGCTGGACTAACAGAGCGGTCGGAAAGAGTAACCCCACAGCCAGGAGGTGAAGCTACAAAAGCACCAAGTAAGTGAATGACAGACTGAGGAGGATTCCCAGGCAGAGTAGCCTAAAAAGAGACAAGGCCTATGCCAGTGAGGAGTCTGGGAGTTGCAGCTAACAAGAGAACGTTGTTAGCTGGTTGGACTGCTATAAGAGGTGATTGTGTGAAAGTTTGCTCACACAGATAACAAGGTAAAGCTGCTGTTGGACTAAAGAATCGGAGACCCTACAGAAAGTGTTGCAAAAGGGGGCCCAACAAGCTCAAGGTGTCACAGTGCTTTTCCGAGAGTTACCCCGAGCAATAGCAGGAGGTCAGCTGCCATTGGAGTCCGACACTAACCCACATTGTGTTGTCTCAAAGAAGTTACTGAGTGAGGTAAAAGAGCTTGAGAGAGAGACAGAAGTCAACACTCAGAAGATGGAGAAGACCAGAAGAAGGGTTGAGAAACTTCTGGAAAAGAATGAATGTTTAACTGAAGGGCTAAAAGAACAAAAGAAAGCCAAGCGTGAAGAGGCCGAATTAAGGCAACTCCAGTCCCAGGCTCTCAGACTACAGATGAGGCATGAATGCTCCTAGAGTGACTTGGTACAGACCAAGAGACTGTTTGTATCCTGGCCACAAGGTGGCACTACAAGAGACTGTTTGTATCCTGGCCACAAGGTGGCATTATCAGAGACTGTGTGTTTAATTTATGAATGACAATTTAACCTGTAGTAGAAAAGCTGCTCAGGTTATATATTTTCATAAATATATTTTAGATTTACTTGACAAAGCATGCTTTGCTTGAGTATAATGAAGTTCAAAGCAAATGGGGAGATTTAAAATGTACTTTATCATTTATAAATCTATTATGAGAGACAATATTCCCATATTTTTGCTGAGTGAAACGACCTTCTCTTAGATGAATGATGTTAACATACTGCTTTATGAAGTAAAGAAAAATCCTAAGAGAAAAATTGGTTTCACTGGGGATCGAACCCAGGACCTTCTGCGTGTAAAGCAGACGTGATAACCACTACACTATGAAACCCGACATGCATTTCAGATCCATTGATCTTGAGACAGAATAATGCAGAACATGAATGATGCTTGACTTTTATTACCACTGACTTTAAGCAGTTCTAGTCTGTGCACTTTTTTATGTAAAATAATTTTGGCTAGAGTAAAATTCTTATACTTTGAGTAAAGATTCCAAGTTATTAAGATGTTTATTTAAAAAAAAATAAGTTGCACTCAGTCAAGTGTTTTTCAGTAAATAATGGATATTTTCATAAATATATTTTAGATTTACTTGACAAAGCATGCTTTGCTTGAGTATAATAAAGTTCAAAGCAAATGGGGAGATTCAAAATGTACTTTATTATTTATAAATCTATTTTGTAAGTGAGAGACTAAATTTCCATATTTTTGCTGAGTGAAACGACCTTCACTTAGATGAATGATGTTCACATACTGCTTTATGAAGTAAAGAAAAATCCTAAGAGAAAAATTGGTTTCACTGGGGATCGAACCCAGGACCTTCTGCGT
>CM050175.1:1186798-1316627 GCA_027410445.1 Discoglossus pictus | reverse complement strand
AGATGCGGAGAGAGGAGATGGGTAGAGAGAGAGATGGGTGTAGAGAGAGATGGGTAGAGAGAGAGATGGGGAAAGTGAGAGAGATGGGGAGAGAGAGATGGGGAGAGAGAGAGAGATGGGGAGAGAGAGATGGGGAGAGAGAGAAAGATGGGTAGAGAGAGAGATGAGGAGAGAGAGAGAGAGATGGAGAGAGAGAGAGAGAGATGGGGAGAGAGAGAGAGATGGGTAGAGAGAGATGGGGAGAGAGAGATGGGGAGAGAGAGAGAGATGGGTAGAGAGAGAGATGGGAGAGAGAGAGAGAGATGGGGGGAGAGAGAGATGGGGAGAGAGAGAGAGATGGGGAGAGAGAGAGAGAGATGGGGAGAGAGAGAGATGGGTAGAGAGAGAGATGGGTGTAGAGAGAGTTGGGTAGAGAGAGAGATGGGGAGAGTGAGAGAGATGGGGAGAGAGAGATGGGGAGAGAGAGAGATATGGGGAGAGAGAGATGGGGAGAGAGAGAGAGATGGGGAGAGAGAGAGAGATGGGGAGAGAGAGAGAGAGATGGGGAGAGAGAGAGAGAGATGGGGAGAAAGGGAGAGATGGGTAGAGAGAGATGGGTAGAGAGAGCGATGGGTAGAGAGAGAGAAGGAGAGAGAGAGAGAGATGGGTAGAGAGAGAGATGGGATTAGAGAGAGATGGGTAGAGAGAGATATGGGTATAGAGAGAGATGGGTAGAGAGAGAGATGGGGAGAGAGAGAGATGGGGAGAGAGAGATAGGGAGAGAGAGAGATGGATAGAGAGAGAGATGAGTAGAGAGAGAAATGGGGAGAGAGAGAGAGATGGGGAGAGAGAGAGAGAGATAGGGAGAGTGAGAGGAGGGGGACAGAGAGACAGAGATGGGGAGAGAGAGAGATGGGGAGAGAGATGGGGAGAGAGAGAGATGGGGAGAGAGATGGGGAGAGAGAGAGATGGGGAGAGAGAGAGATGGGAGGGAGAGAGATGGGGAGGGAGAGAGAGAGATGGGGAGAGAGAGAGATGGGGAGGGAGAGAGATGGGGAGGGAGAGAGATGGGTAGAGAGAAAGATGGGGAGAGAGAGAGAGATGGGGAGAGAGAGAGATGGGTAGAGAGAGAGATGGGTGTAGAGAGAGATGGGTAGAGAGAGAGATGGGGAAAGTGAGAGAGATGGGGAGAGAGAGATGGGGAGAGAGAGAGAGATGGGGAGAGAGAGATGGGGAGAGAGAGAAAGATGGGTAGAGAGAGAGATGAGGAGAGAGAGAGAGAGATGGAGAGAGAGAGAGAGAGAGATGGGGAGAGAGAGAGAGATGGGTAGAGAGAGATGGGGAGAGAGAGATGGGGAGAGAGAGAGAGATGGGTAGAGAGAGAGATGGGAGAGAGAGAGAGAGATGGGGGAGAGAGAGATGGGGAGAGAGAGAGAGAGATGGGTAGAGAGAGATGGGTAGAAAGAGCAATGGGTAGAGAGAGAGATGGGGAGAGAGAGGGAGATGGGATAGAGAGAGTTGGGTAGAGAGAGAGATGGGTATAGAGAGATATGGGTAGAGAGAGAGATGGGTATAGAGAGAGATGGGTAGAGAGAGAGATGGGGAGAGAGAGAGATGGGGAGAGAGAGATGGGGAGAGAGAGAGAAAGATGGGGAGAGAGAGATAGGGAGAGAGAGAGAGATGGGTAGAGAGAGAGATGGGTAGAGAGAGAGATGGGGAGAGAGAGATGGGGAGAGAGAGATGGGGAGAGAGAGATGGGGAGAGAGATGGGGAGAGAGAGAGATGGGGAGAGAGAGAGATGGGAGGCAGAGAGATGGGGAGGGAGAGAGATGGGGAGGGAGAGAGATGGGAGGGAGAGAGAGAGATGGGGAGAGAGAGAGATGGGGAGAGAGAGGGAGAGAGAGAGAGAGAGATGGGGAGAGAGAGAGAGAGATGGGGAGAGAGAGAGAGAGATGGGGAGAGAGAGAGAGATGGGGAGAGAGAGAGAGAGATGGGGGAGAGAGAAAGATGGGGGAGAGAGAGAGATGGAGGAAGAGATGGGAGAGAGAGAGATGGGGAAGAGATGGAAGAGAGAGAGATGGGGGAAGAGATGGGAGAGAGAGATGTGGAAGAGATGGGAGAGAGAGAGATGGGGAAGAGATGGGAGAGAGAGAGATGGGGGAAGAGATGGGAGAGAGAGAGATGGGAGAAGAGAGAGAGAGATGGGGAGAGAGAGAGATAGAGATGGGTAGAGAGAGATGGGTAGAGAGAGAGATGGGTAGAGAGAGAGATGGGGAGAGAGAGAGATGGGGAGAGAGAGAGAGATGGGGAGAGAGAGAGATGGGTAGAGAGAGAGATGGTATAGTGAGAGATGGGTAGAGAGAGAGATGGGTATAGAGAGAGAGAGGGTATAGAGAGAGATGGAGAGAGAGAGAGAGATGGGGAGAGATAGATGGGGAGAGAGAGAGAAGGGGAGAGAGAGATGGGGAGAGAGAGAGAGAGATGGGTAGAGAGAGAGATGGGTAGAGAGAGAGTTTGGGAGAGAGAGAGAAGAGGAGAGAGAGAGATGGAGAAAAAGAGAGAGATGGGGAAACAGAGAGAGATGGGGAGAGAGAGAGATGGGGAGAGAGAGAGATGGGTAGAGAGAGAGATGGGTAGAGATAGAGATGGGTAGAGAGAGAGAGATGGGGAGAGAGAGAGATGGGTAGAGAGAGAGATGGGTAGAGAGAGAGATGGGGAGAGAGAGATGGGGAGAGAGAGAGAGAGATGGAGAGAGAGATGGGGAGAGAGAGAGAGAGATGGGTAGAGAGAGAGATGGGTAGAGAGAGAGATGGGGAGAGAGAGAGAGATGGGAGAGAGAGAGAGATGGGTAGAGAGAGAGATGGGTATAGAGAGAGATGGGTAGTGAGAGAGATGGGTATAGAGAGAGATGGGGAGAGAGAGAGGCGCTAAAGGCGCTCATCGTGAGGCCAGTAAAGGAGACGGGGAGCTACTCCCATTGTGTGGCAAACAGCATTGCCAGGCTTCACTTTTTATTGCCGTCATTTTTGACGGGCAAGCCGCTAGTTTCCATATATTTACTGAGCGAAACGACCTTCTCTTAGATGAATGATTTTCACATACTGCTTTATGAAGTAAAGTAAATAATGGATATTTTCATAAATATATTTTAGATTTACTTGACAAAGCATGCTTTGCTTGAGTATAATAAAGTTCAAAGCAAATGGGGAGATTCAAAATGTACTTTATCATTTATAAATCTATTATGTAAGTGAGAGACGATATTCCCATATTTTTGCTGAGTGAAACGACCTTCTCTTAGATGAATGATGTTCACATACTGCTTTATGAAGTAAAGAAAAATCCTAAGAGAAAAATTGGTTTCACTGGGGATCGAACCCAGGACCTTCTGCGTGTAAAGCAGACGTGATAACCACTACACTATGAAACCCGACATGCATTTCAGATCCATTGATCTTGAGACAGAATAATGCAGAACATGCATGATACTTGACTTTTATTACCACTGACTTTAAGCAATTCTAGTCTATGCACTTTTTTATGTAAAATAATTTTGGCTAGAATAAAATTCTTATACTTTGAGTAAAGATTCCAAGTTATTAAGATGTTTATTTAAATAAAAATAAGTTGCACTCAGTCAAGTGTTTTTTCAGTAAATAATGGATATTTTCATAAATATATTTTAGATTTACTTGACAAAGCATGCTTTGCTTGAGTATAATAAAGTTCAAAGCAAATGGGGAGATGTGTGTTTTAATCATGTAGACATATTGAAACAACAATTTTTATAAGAATTATATATTGTTGTAGACATATACATATGGATATGTATTGTGATTGTAAGATATGTTTTTTTGTTGTTTTGTTTTTTGGTGCCATTCTGGAGCAAAAGAGATAGTGGATGCCATTTTGGTTGTGGGCAACCAAACGACTAGTGTGATCTGGTGCTTATAGACGCCACTTTAGGTGTGGGCCAACATAAGAAAATTGTTTTTTGGTGCCATTTTGGACCATAGGAGATATTGGACGCCATTTTGGTTGAGGGCAACCAAACGATTCGCGTGATCTGATGCTTATAGAAGCCATTTTAGGTGTGGGCAAACATAAGGAAATTGCTTTGTGGACGCCATTTTGGTGGTATGTAACCAAATGACTAATGTGATCTGGTGCTTATAGACGCCATTTTAGTTGTGGGTAAACATAAGAAAATTTATTTTTTTGGCGCCATTTTGGACCATAGGAGATAGTGGACCACCATATAAATAGAGGGTGAGTTAGGGGATGGTCACTTATTTGTATATGCCACTGTAAAGTCGAAACGCGTCTTGCTTTGAAGTAGGTTTGTTACTTTTAGCTGTATTGTGTCCCTGTCACTGTGGATACGCTGCAGGTTTTATTATTTATAACAGGGACTCTTTATTTGTGGCCCATATATCTCATTAGTGCTGGTTTGAGTGTGGTGTGGTGGGGGGGGGGGGGTCATTAAGCCCTGTCCCATATTCTATCATACACCTGACCTGCATGAGACCGAAGTGGATCATAATATAAGCCCTGTATTAATATACCGAAAGGAATCTACATTGGGAGTGCTATTAATAACATAGCCTTCCATTGAGAAAGACAACTGACCGATATTGGAGATCCGGGTATGAAGGACATCTGTTTTCCACTTGGGTATTTTTTGTACTAAATGTGAGTGCAATTTATGTTGTTTTATATTTGAAATAAACTTTTATTAACATACTACACCATATAGTATCTTTGGCGCTTCTCTACCCCCACCCTTTCTTCTCGCTTTTTACCAAGAGTTGTCTATGTGAACGACAATTTTGAAGAAGAAGCAGCCTAGGATTGAAATTGGAGTGGACATTCCATGCACATGAATGCATTTTAGTGCCCTATTTTCGTTTAATATAAGTATATATACTTTTTTAAGAAAGACATTTGTACACTAAATATATATATATATATATTTTTTGGTGTGGTTATTCCTATATATTTTTAGATACTTTTTTAGCGCTGTATTGGTTTTTATATTATTTTATTGTGTTCATGTGTACTTTGTTACATTAGTTACAAGGTCATTTTTGATATAGCCGCTTCTTTTGTTCTTATATATAAATAGGTTCAATATGGAATCTTTTATGTATGGTGCATATATCAACACTGCTAAGAGAGATGGCAACTTTGCCAGAGAAGATATGGATAATGCAATTCAGATAATACCATTAAAAAATGATCCAAAAATACTTTTAAAAGAATTAGAAAAATGGAGTTGTATGGAAATTAATAATTGGTACGACTTGGCAAGTTTAGAGAATTATTTTGAACATAAGATCATCCCAAGAGGTCTACGTATAGAGAAAAGATGCTCTCTAACCATGGATAGGGATGATTTAACCAATAAGTGGAATAAGGTATTGTTAGACAGCTCATTAGAGCTGATAAAAATACTCATTGAATTTAGGAAAAATAATCTAGAGAGGATTACAGGGAATATAAAAAGGGTTTGCAGAGCAACAGATAGAGAGATCAAAATTAAAATGAATAAACTGGAACAGGAGGTTTTTAGACGTAAAAAGGACACATTTAAAAGGGACAAGATGGATTATTCGCATGTCAAGAAGGGAGAATATATTGGATCTATAAAAAGGCCCAACATGTATAAGAACTATAAATATACACAAAATAATAGAGACCAAACCCAGGGAATATATAGGGGTAGTTCCAAACAACCGTATGTAATGGATCTACTCCTGGCACCCCGACTGGGTACCTCCGTTGATGGACGCGTCCTAGTTTGCGCCGAGGCCTACAAGCACCGCACCGGACACCTCAACCACCACAGACTCCACAACCGCCGTAGTTTAGCTGAAGCCGCTCCGTCTTCCTTCCACCCTGTATGAATCTCCAGCATCCAGGACCGTGTGGGGAAGACCTCTCCTCCAAGGAGGACACATCAGGAACAAGCGTTCAGTAGTTACAGCTCAAGGGAGTATGCAAAAGCATAGCAATCCCCAGTATGATAGAGCCATCCCCTCCAATAACGAGACGAGGCTACGTTTTGAAGGGTCAAGAAGAACTAGAACTTTAATGACAGGGGATCTCCTTTTATGCAATGGTGCCCTCTGAAGGGCTACACCCACATAATTATCACAGCCAATTATATACATGGTTCAACCCCCACGTCTCCTCAGCTCAGATAACAGGTAACACAATTAAAACAGACACAATTTTAACCACATTCTGGATGTACCCCATAAACAGGGGGTACACCTTTAAGTCCAGCACCGTTCAATAGCTCTCACACAGGGGAACAACATATTAAAAAATGGCATGAATCAGACCAGGGGTTCAAAAGTTAGTAAAAGTATCTTACTGGCAGCATGGCAATCCACATCCCCCATAGTTGGCCACACAATACACATAGAGGGACAATAGGTGTGGTCACCCCTCCCTGAGGCTCCCTGGCAACTTTGATATAATCAGACATTGATTAAATCAGCCTTCTTTGTTCTTATCTGAGAATGAAAACACTTTATACAATCGACTCCCTTATCTCTGGAGTCTCTGTAATAGGATTATCTATTAGCCTAGGTCTGCAAAAGTCTGGGCTAATATTCTGCAGAGCATAAACCAACATACATATAATATAACAGTAGGATCATATTTTAACCAATAATTAAATAACCATAAAACAGGGTAAAACAGTGATGGGTTCCGTTACAGCTGGGATCTGAGCGCACAAAACTACCGAATAGCGCTCAGATCCTCTTCACACAGTTCAATTGCCATGGAGCTAAAGTCTTTCCCATAGTCTTTCATTATATGAATGGGCTCCATGGCCTATCTATCTGTGGTATCATGGTTCACACAGGGCAAGTACCGAATGACCCCCCTGTATGTAAAGGGCCAGAATGAGTGACATACACTCTGGTATGGCCGAATACTTTGTTTAAAGGGCAATATGTCCCCGGGTCATAGTTGCAGGGCAGGAGGCTGGCAAACAGTCCTCTCCAAGACAAAGTGGCGAAGGGCACTTCGTCACACAGTATAACTGGAGACCAGTAGATAGAGACTACACCGGTGGAACATATAGGGATATAGGCAAATCACAGTATAAGTGGAGATCAGCGGATAGAAACAGATCTTGGAGAGATGGATCCAACTGGAGTATGAAAAACCCCAATTTGAGTAATGACATACTGGAAGAAGTTCCTTAGGATAAGAGAGTGAGGTTCGACTCATGTAATGATCATAATGAGTTAGAAATGAGGAGTAATGTGTCATGATTTAATTGTTTAAGGACTCATATTGTCAGTGGTTTGTGAGTATGTCCAAGGGAGCATGACATTGTTACATTGGGATTATGTGCTATTGTGTGGTTATATGTTGCCTGTACATGGTTATTATGTATCCTAGGTATTATATATTAATGGGGAAATATGTTATGGGTTATAATATGTTAGTATTATATTGTATATTGTATTATGGAGTGATAGCTATGTTTTGATTAGTCAACCCTCCCCCATTGTATAAACTCTCAGTCAGGAGTTGCCCATATGGCCCTGAAGGTAAACACTTGAAATGATAGTAGTCAGGAACAAAGGGATCTCCACAGACATAGAGGTACCATAACCCCAGGGGGTCTACAGGGATTCTCACTCAGAGAATAAGGGCAAAGTCCAGAGGACAGGGAGATGTTCTCCCTTGAAAGTCAGAGACCAAATGAATTAGGTAGCCACACCTAGTGGGCAGACCTGGGAGGAGTCTCATGGTTCTCACGTAGGGACCCTGCCTGATTGGCCAGAGGCAGTTAGGGGCTGGCTAAAGGTAGCCCCTCCTGGTAATTTTGTATGCATGTTTAAAAGATGGTGTTTTCCAAAATAAAGGTGGTTGAGAGATAGTTTTCACATAAACAAGGTGTGAGACTATTTCTGTGTGTTGTATCCTGACTTGGGGAGTGGTCTTGCTATGGGCCACTAAGTAACCTGGATCCAGTATCCTCTGCCTGTAGCGGTTGGGCCTTGCCCTCTTCAGAGGCCATCTTTTGTGCAAAAGAGAACAGGAACTACATGATTCTGCTGGGGTAGGTTTGAACTAGGTTCATATCAGGCCCCCAAGAAGAAACAGATCGTGACATTTGGCTGGCAGCGGTGGGGATCTCTGTATAAAACACAGAAGGATGGCAGCTCATGAAGAGATGTCTGCAGCAGAGGAGGAGGAAGTGTCCAGACGGTATCAAAGATGGATGGAGGTAATGCCGGCAGGTTTTAATAAGGATCAGCAGAGGGAACTCCGGATACAGATCACACAGGAGGTAAAGGGGAACAGGAGAAGGGTAAGCAATGGCCCTGTCTCAGCTCCTGTGGAGGGGAAATGCTTATCCCCAGTAGAGATAGAGAATGTTCTGGTGACTGGAAAGGACTGTAGAGAAATGGGCCTTCTAAATAAATGGATGGCATGCCTGGGACTATGGCCAGGTCACAGGCTAATGGAATGGCTGGAAGAATTGGTATATGAGGAGGTCGCCCTGGAAGATCAATATGCTTATTGGGTTGGACCTGTTGGGATACATCATCATTTTTCATTGGGGCTGGAAAAGGCACTTTGGGACATAGTACATGGGGATCCGGACTGTGGCTTGGGGACAGAGAAAAGAAAGCTGTGTCTGTTTGCCAAGCGCTGTCACATGCTGGGACTGGAGACAGGCTCTCATACAGCTAACTTACTTTGGCCTTTGATCCAACAGGAGCTACAGCTGGAGGTGGATTATATAGACTTACTGGATGAAGCATCCCTGGATGGTTGTTGGCCAGCCAGCTGGGAGGGCTCAGGCCAGTCAGGCATGGAACAGAACCACCTAACAGGTACTACAGAGACGCAGCTAAATATTGCTGAGGCTGGGTCAGAAAATAAATGTATGGACTGGGGGGAGAATTTTGATATCCATGATTCTCAAAATAACAGGGATGCCGGCATCCATGGGGTTGACTGTGAAGAGGAAGAACTGGTCCCTATCTTTAGGGGGCTAAGTCTCACCCAGTTAGAGGAATGGGGACAGGGGCAAACCACAGCAGTGCCGGGCCCAGGGGAAGAACTAAGGAAAAGCTACTCTGCTCCTGGTGTAAGAGAAGAACCTAATGAGCACTAGGCCCTACCATTTGAATGTGGAAATTGTAGAGAGGTTCCTTGGATGACCATTGTCCAGGAGCCAGCCACAGACCCTGGAGCAGAAACAGAAAGTAGCCCTGTTCTTAAGCCTGAACAAGAGGCAGTAGCAGCTGCTTCTCAAGGGCTGCCTGTAACTACACACCAGGCAGTCTCAGATGGAGAGAGTCAGGAGGTTCCACCTGAGGATCCAGAGACCAAAGAGCCAGAGGGTACCCCAGGTTGTGATTTGTCTCCTGGTCTCCCTACAATGACTCCCCTGCAGCTGCCCAAAGACACTGTTTGTGTACCTGTAACCCTGGAAAGAAGGGGCCATTGGCCAGGCTTGGTGGGAGAGAGGTTGGCTACTGAGCCACAACAGCTTGTATCAGAACTGCCCATTAATCCAGCATGGATGCCACCAGTCAATGTCACTAGCCCATGTTGCAACTCCAGTATCCCAGTTTATTCAGGAGAAAGCTCAGGCCTGACAAAGGGAACCTTGTACTCTTCAATTTTACCCATGGGACTGAGTGCTGATCCAGAATCAGCAGGACAAGAGGTCTCCCTAGCCTGGAAGGAGAGGGCTTTGCTGGGTAAGGATCCTCCCAAGTTTATGCTGGACTTACTGGCTGGGATGTACTGTTTCCCCTGGACTACCTTGAAGGGTCCTCTATGGCAGTTGTCTTATAAGTCTCCCCAAGGGCTTGTGAAGGTGTCTAGGCCACTGGGAAGGAGTGAGTATTCACCCTGGACAGGGGGAGGCAGAGAACACAGAGAGCCACTGAGGCTATCACATGGATGTACTTTCCAGACAGGAGGACAAGTAAAAGCAGTATAGCTAGAGAATGATCCGTTAGGATGATCCTCTATGCTATACTAGAAAGGAAGGGGAAGAAGTTGTCATGATTTAATTGTTTAAGGACTCATATTGTCAGTGGTTTGTGAGTATGTCCAAGGGAGCATGACATTGTTGCATTGGGATTATGTGCTATTGTGTGGTTATATGATACCTGTACATGGTTATTATGTATCCTAGGTATTATATATTAATGGGGAAATGTGTTATGGGTTATAATATGTTAGTATTATATTGTATATTGTATTATGGAGTGATAGCTATGTTTTGATTAGTCAACCCTCCCCCATTGTATAAACTCTCAGTCAGGAGTTGCCCATATGGCCCTGAAGGTAAACACTTGAAATGATAGTAGTCAGGAACAAAGGGATCTCCACAGACATAGAGGTACCATAACCCCAGGGGGTCTACAGGGATTCTCACTCAGAGAATCAGGGCAAAGTCCAGAGGACAGGGAGATGTTCTCCCTTGAAAGTCAGAGACCAAATGAATTAGGTAGCCACACCTAGTGGGCAGACCTGGGAGGAGTCTCATGGTTCTCACGTAGGGACCCTGCCTGATTGGCCAGAGGCAGTTAGGGGCTGGCTAAAGGTAGCCCCTCCTGGTAATTTTGTATGCATGTTTAAAAGATGGTGTTTTCCAAAATAAAGGTGGTTGAGAGATAGTTTTCACATAAACAAGGTGTGAGACTATTTCTGTGTGTTGTATCCTGACTTGGGGAGTGGTCTTGCTATGGGCCACTAAGTAACCTGGATCCAGTATCCTCTGCCTGTAGCGGTTGGGCCTTGCCCTCTTCAGAGGCCATCTTTTGTGCCACAGAGAACAGGAACTACATGATTCTGCTGGGGTAGGTTTGAACTAGGTTCATATCAGGCCCCCAAGAAGAAGCAGATCGTGACATAATGCCAATCAGAGAGAAAACAAGGGACTATCTAATCGAAGTCCTAGACAAGTGAAATACACAGATTGGAAAATGATCCATTCGGAGACATCCAAATTAAAACATCGTATAATTCAAGATGATGAAGTACCATCGACCAGCCGCCATCCTTTTTTAGTGTCAAGCCCACAAGCCCAAACTATGGATCAGGAAGTTCAACACAATTGGAAGGAAAAAAGAAAATCAACACAGCAGAAAAGAAGCTTGGAAAAAGACAGAGAAGAACCAGAGGATGTCGTGGAGGGAAAAGAATTGCTTGCAAAAAAAAAAAAGATAAAGAATATGGCACCTAGAACGATATTTAACCTTTCCAAAAAAGTATACAGGAAAAATGGCTACTAGAGAAAGGATTATCTTTTGCACCGGACACCGAGCCAAATGCTTTCCACCTATTTGTGGATGCACATAAGTTTATTAGGAAAGTGACGTTACAACGACACTTTGAGAAAATCAAAAATGAAACCAATAAGAACAATAAGAACAATACACCGGGTGCAAAAAATATGGCCTTAGAGGAGGATGATTTGGATACCTTATTTTTACTTAAAGATCTAATTGAGGAGGAAAGAACTGACAGTGTTTCGTCAGTTATTCTCGATATTACTCGAAGCTGTGGTATGGTTCTAAGAGATGAAGCTAGAAATGATATGATTAGACATACGAAATTAAAACTGAAGTCAGTATTTTACCCCATACAATCTAAAGGTAACGCAATTCCGGTCTTTGAAAAATTATTATTGGCTGATATAGAAACAATATGTTCAGCAAAAAATATTAAGAAGAAAAGTAATCGAACAAATAATGAGAGAAAAGCACTCAAAGCCCTGAAAGAAGATAGGGGTATCGTTATACGGCAGGCCGATAAGGAGGAGGGGCAGTAATACAAGATCGGGACCAATATGTGGCTGAGGCTTATAACCTCTTAGGGGATGTAGCAACATATGCTAAATTGGATAAATATCCAACAAAAAAATATCTAGAGGAATATGTTGAATTGATTGATGAGGCCAAATCTAATGGGATATTAAGTACCAAGGAGTATCAATATCTAAGAATAGAACATCCAAGAATAGCCATTATGTACCACCTGCCGAAAATCCATAAACGACTAGAAAATCCCCCTGGGAGGCCGATTGTGTCAGGCCTAGGAAGTATAACAGAAAAATTGTCAGAGTATATTGACTACCATTTACAACCTATAGTGAGTACCTTCAAATCCTATAATAAAGACACACCCCATTTATTGAGTTTGTTGTTGAATTTGGAATGGAAAGCTAGCTATAGATGGGTGACATTTGATGTATGCTCTTTGTACACATCAATCCCACAAGAGCTTGGCGTATTAGCAATAAGAGAAATTCTTGATGAGTTTGACCATCTTGAAATCATACAAAGGGAATTTATTGAAACAGCAGTCTCTTTTGTTTTAAAGAGAAACTTCTTCTTATTTGAAAATGGATTTTTTCTCCAAACCACCGGCACAGCTATGGGCACTAAATGTGCCCCTAGCTTTGCAAATATATATGTGGGGAAATGGGAAGAGCTGAAGATTTGGAATAATAATCCTTATACTGCAAAGATTATATGCTGGTTTCGTTTTATTGATGATATTATTTTAATTTGGGATGGTGATGATGACATAGAACTCGAAGAATTGAAAGAATATGTTAATGATAATACGCAAAACTTGAAATTCACTATGACAACACATAAAACGGAAATTGCTTTTTTGGATGTAACTCTTATTGGTGATGTATCTGGTATTCATTCCAAGCTATATTTAAAACCTACAGACACTAATGGTTTGCTTCAGGCTAAGAGTGGCCATAGGAAGAATTGGATTCACAATATCCCTTATAGTCAATTTCTTAGAATTCGTCGGAATTGTATTAAGAATGAGGATTTCACGAAAGTTTGTAGAAAAGAAATATCCGAGAGAAGTCATAAAACAAGCATTTAACAACACTAAGGATTTAACACAAATCCATTTACTTGGAAATAGTGGAAAAAACAACAAGAAATCAAAAAACAAAATTAAGGGGAAACACTAATGTTCGCTTCCTCACCCAGTACAATGCGGCGTCCAAAAAAGTGGAGAAGAGCTTTTTGAAGTATTGGCCTATATTACAAAGCGATAAGTATCTAAGGGAGGTACTTCCTGAACATCCAGTGGTGACGTTTAAACGGAACAAGAACTTGAAGAATATATTGGCTCCTAGCAAATTAAAAAAGAATGTGAATAAGCTGAAGCAAAATACAGAATGGCTGACCACATGTGGAGGAACTTTTAACTGTGGAGTGAAAAATTGTGTTTGTTGTAAAAAATTAAAAAAGAAGGATAGAGACAAAATCTGGTCCACGAGTAAAAATAAATTTTTTAACATTAAACATCGCACCAATTGCAGATCAAATTTTGTTGTATACGCTATTACTTGTAAATGCAGCAAACTGTATATAGGTAGGACAAAAAGGGCTCTGAAGACGCGCTTTAATGAACATCTCTATAATGTGAGACGTGAATATGTGAATAATGGGTTCTCTAAACATGTGGTAGAGGAACACAACAAAAATATAGAGGGCATTACCATTCAAGCAATTGAAAGGGTTTGTGAAAATCACTGAGGTGGGGACAGAGTCCTACAATTAAGAAAGGCTGAAACCCACTGGATCCACAAATTGGGTACGTAGGGCCCAGATGGCCTAAATGTGGATATTGATTTGGCAGCTTTTTATTGTAGTAGTCATTAGTGATGTCGCGAACATAAAATTTTCGGTCCGCGAACCGCCGCAAATGTTCGCGAACCGGCGAACCGCCATAGACTTCAATGGGCAGGCGGATTTTAAAACCCACAGGGACTCTTTCTGGCCACAATAGTGATGGAAAAGTTGTTTTAAGGGGACTAACACCTGGACTGTGGCATGCCGGAGGGGGATCCATGTCAAAACTCCCACGGAAAATTACATAGTTGATGCAGAGTCTGGTTTTAATCCATAAAGGGCATAAATAACCTAACATTCCCCTCCATCATCATCCTCCCCTGTGTCTCTTTCCCCCCTTCCTCATCACCCTCCCCTGTGTCTCATCCCCCCTCCCTCATCATCCTCCCATCTCCCTCATCATCCTCCCCTGTATTTCTTTACCCCCTCCCTCATCATCCTCCCCTGTGTCTGTTTCCCCCCTCCCTCATCATCCTCCCCTGTGTCTCTTGCCCCCTCCCTCATCATCCTCCCCCCTCCCTTGATGATAAGGGGGGGAAGAGACACAGGGATAAGTGTGAGGGGTGTTAGGGTAAGGAGTGTTAGGGATAAGGGTGAGGGGGTTAAGTGTTAGGGTGAGGGGTATTAGGGCTAAGTGTGAGAAGTGTTAGGGTGAGGGGGTTAGGTGTTAGGGTGAGGGGTGTTAGGGCTAAGTGTGAGGGGTGTTAGGGTGAGGCATGTTAGGAATAAGTGGGGTGTTAGGTCTTAGGGATAAGTGTGAGAATGTTAGGGTTAGGTTGATGGGTGTCATGGATAAGTGTGAGGGGTGTTAGGGTTAGGGTAAGGGGTGTTAGGGATAAGGGTGAGGGGTGTTAGGGTTAGGGTGAGGGGTGTTAGGGATAATTGTGAGGGGTGTTAGGGTTAGGGTGAGGGGTGTTAGGGATAAGTGTGAGGGGTGTTAGGGTTAGGTGTTAGGGTGAGGGGTGTTAGGGATAAGTGTAAGGGGTGCTAGGGTTAGGTGTTAGGGTGAGGGATGTTAGGGTTAGGTGTTGGGGATAAGTGTGAGTGTTGTTAGGGTTAGGATAAGAGGTGTTAGGGATAAGTGTGAGGGGTGTTAGGGTTAGGGTGAGGGGTGTTAGGGATAAGTGTGATGGGTGTTAGGGTAAGGTGTTAGGGTGAGGGGTGTTAGGGATAAGTGTGAGGGGTGTTAGGGTTAGGTGTTAGGGTGAGGGCTGTTAGGAATAAGTGTGAGGTGTGTTAGGTCTTAGGGATAAGTGTGAGAATGTTAGGGTTAGGTGTTAGGTTGAGGGGTGTTAGGGATAAGTGTGAGGGGTGTTAGGGTTAGTGTGAGGGGTGTTAGGGATAAGTGTGTGTGTATAGACGCTATTTTAGGGCCAACATTAGAAAATTGTTTTTTGGTGCCATTTTGGACCATAGGAGATATTGGACGCCATTTTGGTTGTGGGCAACCAAACGATTCGGGTGATCTGATGCTTATAGAAGCCATTTTAGGTGTGGGCAAACAAAAGGAAATTGCTTTTGTGGTGCCATTTTGGACCAAAGGAAATAGTGGACGCCATTTTGGTGGTATGTAACCAAATGACTAATGTGATCTGGTGCTTATAGACGCCATTTTAGTTGTGGGTAAACATAAGAAAATTTATTTGTTTGGCGCCATTTTGGACCATAGGAGATAGTGGACCACCATATAAATAGAGGGTGAGTTAGGGGATGGTCACTTATTTGTATATGCCACTGTAAAGTCGAAACGCGTCTTGCTTTGAAGTAGGTTTGTTACTTTTAGCTGTATTGTGTCCTTGTCACTGTGGATACGCTGCAGGTTTTATTATTTATAACAGGGACTCTTTATTTGTGGCCCATATATCTCATTAGTGCTGGTTTGAGTGTGGTGTGGTGGGGGGGGTCATTAAGCCCTGTCCCATATTCTATCATACACCTGACCTGCATGAGACCGAAGTGGATCATAATATAAGCCCTGTATTAATATACCGAAAGGAATCTACATTGGGAGTGCTATTAATAACATAGCCTTCCATTGAGAAAGACAACTGACCGATATTGGAGATCCGGGTATGAAAGACATCTGTTTTCCACTTGGGTATTTTTTGTACTAAATGTGAGTGCAATTTATGTTGTTTTATATTTGAAATAAACTGTTATTAACATACTACACCATATAGTATCTTTGGCGCTTCTCTACCCCCACCCTTTCTTCTCGCTTTTTACCAAGAGTTGTCTATGTGAACGACAATTTTGAAGAAGAAGCAGCCTAGGATTGAAATTGGAGTGGACATTCCATGGACATGAATGCATTTTAGTGCCCTATTTTCGTTTAATATAAGTATATATACTTTTTTAAGAAAGACATTTGTACACTAAATATATATATATATATATTTTTTAGTGTGGTTATTCCTATATATTTTTAGATACTTTTTTAGCGCTGTATTGGTTTTTATATTATTTTATTGTGTTCATGTGTACTTTGTGACATTAGTTACAAGGTCATTTTTGATATAGCCGCTTCTTTTGTTCTTATATATATATAGGTTCAATATGGAATCTTTTATGTATGGTGCATATATCAACACTGCTAAGAGAGATGGCAACTTTGCCAGAGAAGATATGGATAATGAAATTCAGATAATACCATTAAAAAATGATCCAAAAATACTTTTAAAAGAATTAGAAAAATGGAGTCGTATGGAAATTAATAATTGGTACGACTTGGCAAGTTTAGAGAATTATTTTGAACATAAGATCATCCCAAGAGGTCTACGTATAGAGAAAAGATGCTCTCTAACCATGGATAGGGATGATTTAACCAATAAGTGGAATAAGGTATTGTTAGACAGCTCATTAGAGCTGATAAAAATACTCATTGAATTTAGGAAAAATAATCTAGAGAGGATTACAGGGAATATAAAAAGGGTTTGCAGAGCAACAGATAGAGAGATCAAAATTAAAATGAATAAACTGGAACAGGAGGTTTTTAGACGTAAAAAGGACACATTTAAAAGGGACAAGATGGATTATTCGCATGTCAAGAAGGGAGAATATATTGGATCTATAAAAAGGCCCAACATGTATAAGAACTATAAATATACACAAAATAATAGAGACCAAACCCAGGGAATATATAGGGGTAGTTCCAAACAACAGTATGTAATGGATCTACTCCTGGCACCCCGACTGGGTACCTCCGTTGATGGACGCGTCCTAGTTTGCGCCGAGGCCTACAAGCACCGCACCGGACACCTCAACCACCACAGACTCCACAACCGCCGTAGTTTAGCTGAAGCCGCTCCGTCTTCCTTCCACCCTGTATGAATCTCCAGCATCCAGGACCGTGTGGGGAAGACCTCTCCTCCAAGGAGGACACATCAGGAACAAGCGTTCAGTAGTTACAGCTCAAGGGAGTATGCAAAAGCATAGCAATCCCCAGTATGATAGAGCCATCCCCTCCAATAACGAGACGAGGCTACGTTTTGAAGGGTCAAGAAGAACTAGAACTTTAATGACAGGGGATCTCCTTTTATGCAATGGTGCCCTCTGAAGGGCTACACCCACATAATTATCACAGCCAATTATATACATGGTTCTACCCCCACGTCTCCTCAGCTCAGATAACTGGTAACACAATTAAAACAGACACAATTTTAACCACATTCTGGATGTACCCCATAAACAGGGGGTACACCTTTAAGTCCAGCACCGTTTAATAGCTCTCACCCAGGGAAACAACATATTAAAAAATGGCATGAATCAGACCAGGGGTTCAAAAGTTAGTAAAAGTATCTTACTGGCAGCATGGCAATCCACATCCCCCATAGTTGGCCACACAATACACATAGAGGGACAATAGGTGTGGTCACCCCTCCCTGAGGCTCCCTGGCAACTTTGATATAATCAGACATTGATTAAATCAGCCTTCTTTGTTCTTATCTGAGAATAAAAACACTTTATACAATCGACTCCCTTATCTCTGGAGTCTCTGTAATAGGATTATCTATTAGCCTAGGTCTGCAAAAGTCTGGGCTAATATTCTGCAGAGCATAAACCAACATACATATAATATAACAGTAGGATCATATTTTAACCAATAATTTAATAACCATAAAACAGGGTAAAACAGTGATGGGTTCCGTTACAGCTGGGGTCTGAGCGCACAAAACTACAGAATAGCGCTCAGATCCTCTTCACACAGTTCAATTGCCATGGAGCTAAAGTCTTTCCCATAGTCTTTCATTATATGAATGGGCTCCATGGCATATCTATCTGTGGTATCATGGTTCACACAGGGCAAGTACCGAATGACACCCCTGTATGTAAAGGGCCAGAATGAGTGACATACACTCTGGTATGGCCGAATACTGTGATTAAAGGGCAATATGTCCCCGGGTCATAGTTGCAGGGCAGGAGGCTGGCAAACAGTCCTCTCCAAGATGAAGTGGTGAAGGGACGGTTCGTCACACAGTATAACTGGAGACCAGTAGATAGAGACTACACCGGTGGAACATATAGGGATATAGGCAAATCACAGTATAAGTGGAGATCAGAGGATAGAAACAGATCTTGGAGAGATGGATCCAACTGGAGTATGAAAAACCCCAATTTGAGTAATGGCATACTGGATGAAGTTCCTTAGGATAAGAGAGTGAGGTTCGACTCATGTAATGATCATAATGAGTTAGAAATGAGGAGTAATGCCAATCAGAGAGAAAACAAGGGACTATCTAATCGAAGTCCTAGACAAGTGAAATGCACAGATTGGAAAATGATCCATTCGGAGACATCCAAATTAAAACATCGTATAATTCAAGATGATGAAGTACCATCGACCAGCCGCCATCCTTTTTTAGTGTCAAGCCCACAAGCCCAAACTATGGATCAGGAAGTTCAACACAATTGGAAGGAAAAAAGAAAATCAACACAGCAGAAAAGAAGCTTGGAAAAAGACAGAGAAGAACCAGAGGATGTCGTGGAGGGAAAAGAATTGCTTGCAAAAAAGAAAAGATAAAGAATATGGCACCTAGAACGATATTTAACCTTTCCAAAAAAGAGCTGAGTATACAGGAAAAATGGCTACTAGAGAAAGGATTATCTTTTGCACCGGACACCGAGCCAAATGCTTTCCACCTATTTGTGGATGCATATAAGTTTATTAGGAAAGTGACGTTACAACGACACTTTGAGAAAATCAAAAAAGAAACCAATAAGAACAATACACCGGGTGAACCCGGAGCAAAAAATATGGCCTAGAGGAGGATGATTTGGATACCTTATTTCTACTTAAAGATCTAATTGAGGAGGAAAGAACTGACAGTGATTCGTCAGTTATTCTCGATATTACTCGAAGCTGTGGTATGGTTCTAAGAGATGAAGCTAGAAATGATATGATTAGACATACAAAATTAAAACCGAAGTCAGTATTTTACCCCATACAATCTAAAGGTAACGCAATTCCGGTCTTTGAAAAATTATTATTGGCTGATATAGAAACAATATGTTCAGCAAAAAATATTAAGAAGAAAAGTAATCTAACAAATAACGAGAGAAAAGCACTCAAAGCCCTGAAAGAAGATAGGGGTATCGTTATACTGCAGGCCGATAAGGAGGAGGGGCAGTAATACAAGATCGGGACCAATATGTGGCTGAGGCTTATAACCTCTTAGGGGATGTAGCAACATATGCTAAATTGGATAAATATCCTACAAAAAAATATCTAGAAGAATATGTTGAATTGATTGATGAGGCCAAATCTAATGGGATATTAAGTACCAAGGAGTATCAATATCTAAAAATAAAACATCCAAGAATAGCCATTATGTACCATCTGCCGAAGATCCATAAACTATTAGAAAATCCCCCTGGGAGGCCGATTGTGTCAGGCCTAGGAAGTTTAACAGAAAAATTGTCAGTGTATATTGACTACCATTTACAACCTATAGTGAGTACCTTCAAATCCTATAATAAAGACACACCTCATTTATTGAGTTTGTTGCTGAATTTGGAATGAAAGGCTAGCTATAGATGGGTGACATTTGATGTATGCTCTTTGTACACATCAATCCCACAAGAGCTTGGCGTATTAGCAATAAGAGAAATTCTTGATGAGTTTGACCATCTTGAAATCATACATAGGGAATTTATTGAAACAGCAGTCTCTTTTGTTTTAAAGAGAAACTATTTCTTATTTGAAAATGGATTTTTTCTCCAAACCACCGGCACAGCTATGGGCACTAAATGTGCCCCTAGCTTTGCAAATATATATGTGGGGAAATGGGAAGAGCTGAAGATTTGGAATAATAATCCTTATACTGCAAACATTATATGCTGGTTTCGTTTTATTGATGATATTATTTTAATTTGGGATGGCGATGATGAAATAGAACTCGAAGAATTGAAAGAATATGTTAATGATAATACGCAAAACTTGAAATTCACAATGACAACTGTGGCAGAGCGCCCCCTTCTGGCGGGATCAACGCTCTGTTTATCCAACTTTTTATGCTCTTTATGGAGGACTCTGGAGCCTTTGTATGCTTTCACAGGCTTTAATAAGTGGTTGGCATAATATAAATAAACATAGCTTATGGTCAGCATGAAATAAACACCTACTCAAACAGGCTTACTTACTTGCAGGAACGCCACTGACTAGCCCTGGGACCGCTAATCGGCCTGCAGGTAAAAACAGTACCTTTTGTATCACAGAGGGGTGGTACCTTTAAGTCCAGTCACTTAGCTGCAATGGATCCTCTTCTGCTTGCAGCGAATGTTCTCCTTTAAATCAGGTGTAGTCACACAGCCTGATCCCACAATGGCAGCTTCACTTGCTGCTCTGGCACACTTGCTTCTCAGTCTCTGGTGCTCTCTTTCTCTGGAGCTCACTGGCGCTCGCTCTCTCTCTGGAGCTCACTGGTGCTCTCTCTCTCTCTGGAGCTCTCTGGTGCTCGCTCTCTCTCTCTCTGGAGCTCTCTGGTGCTCGCTCTCTCTCTGGAGCTCTCTGGTGCTCGCTCTCTCTCTCTGGAGCTCTCTGGTGCTCGCTCTCTCTCTCTGGAGCTCTCTGGTGCTCGCTCTCTCTCTGGAGCTCTCTGGGTCCACACCCAGCCTGAAACCCCCCTGCTGGTTGCTTCAGGAGGCCTTTTAAAGAAACTTCCAGCTGGGCCTGATTACACCTCAAGCTTAACTCCGTAGCTCCTGGTGTAAATAATAACGTCTCAGGGATTAGTCCTCTTCCTAACGCTGCGTCCACACTGGCTTCTGGGGGCAAACCATCACATCTCCTCCCCCTCAGCTCGACACCATAGGGTTGAGCGACAACGCCGTGAGGCCGTTTATGCCACCATCCTACTGTCCGGCCATTCTTGCGCCAGTAAGACCTTCCCAATAGTGCTGAAGCGTCTGCTTTATCAGCTTTCTCATCTTGAAGCGCTCTCTTCTTCGCACCGCCCGGGACATTGCCCACACATCGTGGGTAGGACACCGGCCCACCCGTCACTCCGAGTGCCCTCCTCCAGGGACCCTTCAAAAGTACTCGTCGTACTACTGTATGAGAACGCACTTCTCCATAACGTCTCTTCCCTGTAGGCTCATCAGTAGCATCCCTCTCAACTTCATTATACAACAGCAACTTCCTGTGCTGTCTTTCTTCCCTCTGTTCCTTGCTCCCTCTATTCCAGGTGCTCCTATTGTCTGGCTGACAATTCTCACCAGAACGTATGAGCTTCATACAAGCACCTTGCTTCTGTTCTGGCCCAGGATCCGCTATAGACTCCAAAGGTAGGCCCCCTCTCACGGCTGCGTCTTGCTCTTGGGTCTGTACTTCATCTTTCTTTCTGTGCAGAGTATGCATGCTCTCCGTCTTTGCTAGAAAGAAGCTCTCAGACTCTTGTTTTTCCTGGAATAACTCCAGCTGTTTGGCAACGTCCAGCTGACTACCAACAGATAGGCTAGTATACTTCTTAGTAGCCTCTTGTATCCTGAATTCCTGTACAACATTTTTATTTTCTGCATCCTCAGCCTTCACCCATTTTATTTCGTCTTTTAGTGACTTCTCTAATAGCTTTGCCTCCAAGGCGTTCAGCTTTTCATGAACATTTTCTAAATTTTCTTCTTTAATAGAGTGGTCATTATGGATTACTTGTTGGTCATTGGTTTGTGGCTCAGAGGACTCATTTTCTAATTCTTCAGCCGCGGTTTCATGGTTTGGCACTTGTTCTTCAGAAATGCTTTGGGCAGATGGGTCATGCACTTCTTTTGTTGCCGAGTCACTATTCACAACCTCAGGGTTAGAAGAAGATTCATTTTCTTTCTGGAATGTCTCTACCCCCTGACCATCTTGTCCTGATTCATGTTTATCTGCATCCTGATGGATTTGCTGTTTATCTCCTGTGCATACAGTCTCAGATAACTGTTCTGATGATACAGTTTCAGCTGATATGGTCTGTGACTTATGAGTGTCCATAACCTGTTCCCCACTATCAGAAGACTCTTTATTTATGGGATGCTCATTCATATGAGCAGACCTCTCAGGCACTTGGGTTGATTTTGGTGGTTCTGCGATTGGCTCATGCATTGCGGACTCTTCTGGCTCGGAAGTCGGTATAGATTCTCCTACCGGTTCATGAGCTTCCTGCGAACATCGTTCTGCATTTAATGTAGCGTCTTGAGTACACAGGTTCTGGAGGTCAGTGTTAGTCTCTTCTGGAGATGCATCACACTGAACCAACTGTCTCTTCATATCAGATGAATTGGCCATTCTCTGTATTTGTGGAGCATGAAATAGCAGCTCCCTCTGTATTACAGTTGCTTTCCTCTGTTTACCGGATTCCTCTATCTCTTGTGGCTGAGAGGTGGAAATGGTGATTTCTCCTTCTCTCTGAGATGCATAATTAGGGAGGAGATCTGGCCTCTCCTGTTTATCCTTGTGCTGCAGCTCCCACACAACGGATTCTTTCAGCTTATACCTGGGAGGACTCCTCCTCTGGTTCCATCTAGGCATCTGTACCTTACTTCTGTAGGACACTCTGTAGTCTTCCAATGAAGTCTTCCTTCTCCATTCAGGAATATCATTAGGCATCTTCCGGATACCCTTCCTTTTAGTAGTAACTTGCCCATCTGTCTTCTCTTTAGAAAGGCTTACAGTTACTTCTTCTTTTGTAAAAACACTGGCTTTATTCATTTGTTTGATCTCTTCTTTCTCTGAATCAGAGATCTTTATCAGGCACTTTCTTTGTCTAGACACCTCAGGAGTATTCACCCCGGGCAGGTGACTGTGTCTGTCCCTTTTTCCTTGTTCTTGGCTCACAGCTTTAGTTGCTTTTAAATCATCATTAGCTTGCTTCAGGGACAAAAGGTCTTTTCCAGACTCCTCTGTCTCTTTTGCCATCTCTTTTTCAGCGGTTTCTGTTATTTTCCCAGCAATCGTGTATGCCGTTTCATCGGTCTCTTTTACCGTATCAGCTGTTCCTGCAGTCTTTTCCACTTTCTCTGCAGTCTCATCAGCGGCTCCTGCCGTCTCTGCGCCGGCTCCTGCCGTCTCTGCGCCGGCTCCTGCCGTCTCTGCGCCGGCTCCTCTGTCAGCCCGCCAGTTCCTTGCTTGTCTATCTTTGACAATATCATCAAATGACTTCTCAACGCCAAGCTCCAATGGGGTGTCCATAATATTTGGATTGAAATCTCTCCTTGTCATGCCAGTCACACCTTTCTTGTGTGCTTGAAGTATAGGAGCACTTCTCCGGCTAGCTTGTTGCACCCCCAGCGCCTTTATGCTGGCTGTAAAGTACGCCTTCTGTTCATTCTGGGAGTCGTTCCTCATCCTCTCATCAGGGACCCCGTACACTGGTTTGTGGTAGGGATGGGCATGCTCTTCTTCGGTATTCCATCTTCTATTATCAGATTTTTCCCACAGAGAGGTAGGGGCCTGTCCAAATTGTGAGACTTCCCCTCTGTACTGACTGTAACTTCTCCTTATTACAACTCAGGTTCTCTTTGTTCTTATATTTCTGGGTACTGATTCTCTGTGCTCTGACATCCCGGGTAACTCTAACTCTGGCAAGGATCTCAGCTTTGAGGTCATCATAATTTTCAATCTTTTCTTCATTCAAGCTCAGATAAGCTTTCTGAGCTTCGCCCGTCAAATACGGGGCAATGAGGCTGACCCAGTACCGTTTGTGCCATGCCTCCCTAATGGCTGTTCTCTCAAAAATGGTGAGGTATATGATCACATCATCATCCTCTGTCAGCTCCAAAAGAAGTTCATTGGCTCTAACTCTGGCCGCATCTTTTCTATATTTTTCCAGTATAGCTTTATTCTGGGCTAACTGGATGGCCCACTTTCTATTGTACTCTTGCTGAGCAGCTGTGGCCTCTCTCATGCCGATTATTCTCTCCTCTGCTTGTCGTTGCCACTTCTCTGTGGCCTCTCTCATGCAGATTATTCCCTCCTCTGCTTGTCGCCGCCACTTCTCTGTGACCTCTCCCAAACATGCAGCAGCACCTCTTAGTTTACCCTCTTTTGCAGCATGGGCTCCGTCCGCTGCAATTACTTTTTGCCATTCCTGCTGACAAGCTCCGCCCACTTTCTGGCGTGTAGTGGCATCTACCAGGGCTTTCACTAGTTCCTCCATGGACATCTTGTAAGGTGGGCTGTCTTCTTAATACAGACAATTTAGCATCCCACTTCTGACACCAACTGTGGCAGAGCGCCCCCTTCTGGCGGGATCAACGCTCTGTTTATCCAACTTTTTATGCTCTTTATGGAGGACTCTGGAGCCTTTGTATGCTTTCACGGGCTTTAATAAGTGGTTGGCATAATATAAATAAACATAGCTTATGGTCAGCATGAAATAAACACCTACTCAAACAGGCTTACTTACTTGCAGGAACGCCACTGACTAGCCCTGGGACCGCTAATCGGCCTGCAGGTAAAAACAGTACCTTTTGTATCACAGAGGGGTGGTACCTTTAAGTCCAGTCACTTAGCTGCAATGGATCCTCTTCTGCTTGCAGCGAATGTTCTCCTTTAAATCAGGTGTAGTCACACAGCCTGATCCCACAATGGCAGCTTCACTTGCTGCTCTGGCACACTTGCTTCTCAGTCTCTGGTGCTCTCTTTCTCTGGAGCTCACTGGCGCTCGCTCTCTCTCTGGAGCTCACTGGTGCTCTCTCTCTCTCTCTGGAGCTCTCTGGTGCTCGCTCTCTCTCTCTCTCTGGAGCTCTCTGGTGCTCGCTCTCTCTCTGGAGCTCTCTGGTGCTCGCTCTCTCTCTCTGGAGCTCTCTGGTGCTCGCTCTCTCTCTCTGGAGCTCTCTGGTGCTCGCTCTCTCTCTGGAGCTCTCTGGGTCCACACCCAGCCTGAAACCCCCCTGCTGGTTGCTTCAGGAGGCCTTTTAAAGAAACTTCCAGCTGGGCCTGATTACACCTCAAGCTTAACAACGTAGCTCCTGGTGTAAATAATAACGTCTCAGGGATTAGTCCTCTTCCTAACGCTGCGTCCACACTGGCTTCTGGGGGCAAACCATCACACAACACATAAAACGGAAATTGCCTTTTTGGATGTAACTCTTATTGGTGATGTATCTGGTATTCATTCCAAGCTATATTTAAAACCTACAGACACTAATGGTTTGCTTCAGGCTAAGAGTGGCCATAGGAAGAATTGGATTCACAATATCCCTTATAGTCAATTTCTTAGAATTCGTCGGAATTGTATTAAGAATGAGGATTTCACGAAAGTTTGTAGAAAAGAAATATCCGAGAGAAGTCATAAAACAAACATTTAACAACACTAAGGATTTAACACAAATCCATTTACTTGGAAATAGTGGAAAAAACAACAAGAAATCAAAAAACAAAATTAAGGGGAAACACTAATGTTCGCTTCCTCACCCAGTACAATGCGGCGTCCAAAAAAGTGGAGAAGAGCTTTTTGAAGTATTGGCCTATATTACAAAGCGATAAGTATCTAAGGGAGGTACTTCCTGAACAACCAGTGGTGACGTTTAAACGGAACAAGAACTTGAAGAATATATTGGCTCCTAGCGAATTAAAAAAGAATGTGAATAAGCTGAAGCAAAATACAGAATGGCTGACCACATGTGGAGGAACTTTTAACTGTGGAGTGAAAAATTGTGTTTGTTGTAAAAAATTGAAAAAGAAGGATAGAGACAAAATCTGGTCCACGAGTAAAAATAAATTTTTTAACATTAAACATCGCACCAATTGCAGATCAAATTTTGTTGTATACGCTATTACTTGTAAATGCAGCAAACTGTATATAGGTAGGACAAAAAGGGCTCTGAAGACGCGCTTTAATGAACATCTCTATAATGTGAGACGTGAATATGTGAATAATGGGTTCTCTAAACATGTGGTAGAGGAACACAACAAAAATATAGAGGGCATTACCATTCAAGCAATTGAAAGGGTTTGTGAAAATCACAGAGGTGGGGACAGAGTCCTACAATTAAGAAAGGCTGAAACCCACTGGATCCACAAATTGGGTACGTAGGGCCCAGATGGCCTAAATGTGGATATTGATTTGGCAGCTTTTTATTGTAGTAGTCATTAGTGATGTCGCGAACATAACATTTTCGGTCCGCGAACCGCCGCAAATGTTCGCGAACCGGCGAACCGCCATAGACTTCAATGGGCAGGCGGATTTTAAAACCCACAGGGACTCTTTCTGGCCACAATAGTGATGGAAAAGTTGTTTTAAGGGGACTAACACCTGGACTGTGGCATGCCGGAGGGGGATCCATGTCAAAACTCCCACGGAAAATTACATAGTTGATGCAGAGTCTGGTTTTAATCCATAAAGGGCATAAATAACCTAACATTCCCCTCCATCATCATCCTCCCCTGTGTCTCTTTCCCCCCTTCCTCATCACCCTCCCCTGTGTCTCATCCCCCCTCCCTCATCATCCTCCCATCTCCCTCATCATCCTCCCCTGTATTTCTTTACCCCCTCCCTCATCATCCTCCCCTGTGTCTGTTTCCCCCCTCCCTCATCATCCTCCCCTGTGTCTCTTGCCCCCTCCCTCATCATCCTCCCCCCTCCCTTGAAGATAAGGGGGAGAAGAGACACAGGGATAAGTGTGAGGGGTGTTAGGGTAAGGAGTGTTAGGGATAAGGGTGAGGGGGTTAAGTGTTAGGGTGAGGGGTATTAGGGCTAAGTGTGAGAAGTGTTAGGGTGAGGGGGTTAGGTGTTAGGGTGAGGGGAGTTCGGGCTAAGTGTGAGGGGTGTTAGGGTGAGGCATGTTAGGAATAAGTGTGAGGGGTGTTAGGTCTTAGGGATAAGTATGAGAATGTTAGGGTTAGGTTGATGGGTGTCATGGATAAGTGTGAGGGGTGTTAGGGTTAGGGTAAGGGGTGTTAGGAATAAGGGTGAGGGGTGTTAGGGTTAGGGTGAGGGGTGTTAGGGATAAGTGTGAGGGGTGTTAGGGTTAGGGTGAGGGGTGTTAGGGATAAGTGTGAGGGGTGTTAGGGTTAGGTGTTAGGGTGAGGGGTGTTAGGGATAAGTGTAAGGGGTGCTAGGGTTAGGTGTTAGGGTGAGGGATGTTAGGGTTAGGTGTTGGGGATAAGTGTGAGGGTTGTTAGGGTTAGGATAAGAGGTGTTAGGGATAAGTGTGAGGGGTGTTAGGGTTAGGGTGAGGGGTGTTAGGGATAAGTGTGATGGGTGTTAGGGTAAGGTGTTAGGGTGAGGGGTGTTAGGGATAAGTGTGAGGGGTGTTAGGGTTAGGTGTTAGGTTGAGGGGTGTTAGGGATAAGTGTGAGGGGTGTTAGGGTTAGTGTGAGGGGTGTTAGGGATAAGTGTGTGTGTATAGACGCCACTTTAGGTGTGGGCCAACATTAGAAAATAGTTTTTTGGTGCCATTTTGGACCATAGGAGATATTGGACGCCATTTTGGTTGTGGGCAACCAAACGATTCGGGTGATCTGATGCTTATAGAAGCCATTTTAGGTGTTGCAAACAAAAGGAAATTGGTTTGTGGTGCCATTTTGGACCAAAGGAAATAGTGGACGCCATTTTGGTGGTATGTAACCAAATGACTAATGTGATCTGGTGCTTATAGACGCCATTTTAGTTGTGGGTAAACATAAGAAAATTTATTTGTTTGGCGCCATTTTGGACCATAGGAGATAGTGGACCACCATATAAATAGAGGGTGAGTTAGGGGATGGTCACTTATTTGTATATGCCACTGTAAATTCGAAACGCGTCTGGCTTTGAAGTAGGTTTGTTACTTTTAGCTGTATTGTGTCCTTGTCACTGTGGATACGCTGCAGGTTTTATTATTTATAACAGGGACTCTTTATTTGTGGCCCATATATCTCATTAGTGCTGGTTTGAGTGTGGTGTGGTGGGGGTCACTAAGCCCTGTCCCATATTCTATCATAAACCCGACCTGCATGAGACCGAAGTGGATCATAATATAAGCCCTGTATTAATATACCGAAAGGAATCTACATTGGGAGTGCTATTAATAACATAGCCTTCCATTGAGAAAGACAACTGACCGATATTGGAGATCCGGGTATGAAGGACATCTGTTTTCCACTTGGGTATTTTTTGTACTAAATGTGAGTGCAATTTATGTTGTTTTATATTTGAAATAAACTGTTATTAACATACTACACCATATAGTATCTTTGGCGCTTCTCTACCCCCACCCTTTCTTCTCGCTTTTTACCAAGAGTTGTCTATGTGAACGACAATTTTGAAGAAGAAGCAGCCTAGGATTGAAATTGGAGTGGACATTCCATGGACATGAATGCATTTTAGTGCCCTATTTTCGTTTAATATAAGTATATATACTTTTTTAAGAAAGACATTTGTACACTAAATATATATATATATATTATTTTTTTTTGTGTGGTTATTCCTATATATTTTTAGATACTTTTTTAGCGCTGTATTGGTTTTTATATTATATTATTGTGTTCATGTGTACTTTGTGACATTAGTTACAAGGTCATTTTTGATATAGCCGCTTCTTTTGTTCTTATATATATATAGGTTCAATATGGAATCTTTTATGTATGGTGCATATATCAACACTGCTAAGAGAGATGGCAACTTTGCCAGAGAAGATATGGATAATGAAATTCAGATAATACCATTAAAAAATGATCCAAAAATACTTTTAAAAGAATTAGAAAAATGGAGTTGTATGGAAATTAATAATTGGTACGACTTGGCAAGTTTAGAGAATTATTTTGAACATAAGATCATCCCAAGAGGTCTACATATAGAGAAAAGATGCTCTCTAACCATGGATAGAGATGATTTAACCAATAAGTGGAATAAGGTATTGTTAGACAGCTCATTAGAGCTGATAAAAATACTCATTGAATTTAGGAAAAATAATCTAGAGAGGATTACAGGGAATATAAAAAGGGTTATTAAAGAACTACAGCCTTTTAGTGCAGACTCTGAATGCAGAGCAATAGATAGAGAGATCAAAATTAAAATGAATAAACTGGAACAGGAGGTTTTTAGACGTAAAAAGGACACATTTAAAAGGGACAAGATGGATTATTCGCATGTCAAGAAGGGAGAATATATTGGATCTATAAAAAGGCCCAACATGTATAAGAACTATAAATATACACAAAATAATAGAGATCAAACCCAGGGAATATATAGGGGTAGTTCCAAACAACAGTATGTAATGGATCTACTCCTGGCACCCCGACTGGGTACCTCCGTTGATGGACGCGTCCTAGTTTGCGCCGAGGCCTACAAGCACCGCACCGGACACCTCAACCACCACAGACTCCACAACCGCCGTAGTTTAGCTGAAGCCGCTCCGTCTTCCTTCCACCCTGTATGAATCTCCAGCATCCAGGACCGTGTGGGGAAGACCTCTCCTCCAAGGAGGACACATCAGGAACAAGCGTTCAGTAATTACAGCTCAAGGGAGTATGCAAAAGCATAGCAATCCCCAGTATGATAGAGCCATCCCCTCCAATAACGAGACGAGGCTACGTTTTGAAGGGTCAAGAAGAACTAGAACTTTAATGACAGGGGATCTCCTTTTATGCAATGGTGCCCTCTGAAGGGCTACACCCACATAATTATCACAGCCAATTATATACATGGTTCAACCCCCACGTCTCCTCCCCTCAGATAACAGGTAACACAATTAAAACAGACACAATTTTAACCACATTCTGGATGTACCCCAAAACCAGGGGGTACACCTTTAAGTCCAGCACCGTTCAATAGCTCTCACCCAGGGGAACAACATATTAAAAAATGGCATGAATCAGACCAGGGGTTCAAAAGTTAGTAAAAGTATCTTACTGGCAGCATGGCAATCCACATCCCCCATAGTTGGCCACACAATACACATAGAGGGACAATAGGTGTGGTCACCCCTCCCTGAGGCTCCCTGGCAACTTTGATATAATCAGACATTGATTAAATCAGCCTTCTTTGTTCTTATCTGAGAATGAAAACACTTTATACAATCGACTCCCTTATCTCTGGAGTCTCTGTAATAGGATTATCTATTAGCCTAGGTCTGCAAAAGTCTGGGCTAATATTCTGCAGAGCATAAACCAACATACATATAATATAACAGTAGGATCATATTTTAACCAATAATTAAATAACCATAAAACAGGGTAAAACAGTGATGGGTTCCGTTACAGCTGGGGTCTGAGCGCACAAAACTACCGAATAGCGCTCAGATCCTCTTCACACAGTTCAATTGCCATGGAGCTAAAGTCTTTCCCATAGTCTTTCATTATATGAATGGGCTCCATGGCATATCTATCTGTGGTATCATGGTTCACACAGGGCAAGTACCGAATGACCCCCCTGTATGTAAAGGGCCAGAATGAGTGACATACACTCTGGTATGGCCGAATACTGTGTTTAAAGGGCAATATGTCCCCGGGTCATAGTTGCAGGGCAGGAGGCTGGCAAACAGTCCTCTCCAAGACAAAGTGGCGAAGGGCACTTCGTCACACAGTATAACTGGAGACCAGTAGATAGAGACTACACCGGTGGAACATATAGGGATATAGGCAAATCACAGTATAAGTGGAGATCAGCGGATAGAAACAGATCTTGGAGAGATGGATCCAACTGGAGTATGAAAACCCCCAATTTGAGTAATGACATACTGGATGAAGTTCCTTAGGATAAGAGAGTGAGGTTCGACTCATGTAATGATCATAATGAGTTAGAAATGAGGAGTAATGCCAATCAGAGAGAAAACAAGGGACTATCTAATCGAAGTCCTAGACAAGTGAAATACACAGATTGGAAAATGATCCATTCGGAGACATCCAAATTAAAACATTGTATAATTCAAGATGATGAAGTACCATCGACCAGCCGCCATCCTTTTTTAGTGTCAAGCCCACAAGCCCAAACTATGGATCAGGAAGTTCAACACAATTGGAAGGAAAAAAGAAAATCAACACAGCAGAAAAGAAGCTTGGAAAAAGACAGAGAAGAACCAGAGGATGTCATGAGGGAAAATAATTGCTTGCAAAAAAGAAAAGATAAAGAATATGGCACCTAGAACGATATTTAACCTTTCCAAAAAAGAGCTGAGTATACAGGAAAAATGGCTACTAGAGAAAGGATTATCTTTTGCACCGGACACCGAGCCAAATGCTTTCCACCTATTTGTGGATGCATATAAGTTTATTAGGAAAGTGACGTTACAACGACACTTTGAGAAAATCAAAAAAGAAACCAATAAGAACAATACACCGGGTGAACCCGGAGCAAAAAATATGGCCTTAGAGGAGGATGATTTGGATACCTTATTTCTACTTAAAGATCTAATTGAGGAGGAAAGAACTGACAGTGATTCGTCAGTTATTCTCGATATTACTCGAAGCTGTGGTATGGTTCTAAGAGATGAAGCTAGAAATGATATGATTAGACATACGAAATTAAAACCGAAGTCAGTATTTTACCCCATACAATCTAAAGGTAACGCAATTCCGGTCTTTGAAAAATTATTATTGGCTGATATAGAAAAAATATGTTCCGCAAAAAATATTAAGAAGAAAAGTAATCTAACAAATAACGAGAGAAAAACACTCAAAGCCCTGAAAGAAGATAGGGATATCGTTATACTGCAGGCCGATAAGGAGGAGGGGCAGTAATACAAGATCGGGACCAATATGTGGCTGAGGCTTATAACCTCTTAGGGGATGTAGCAACATATGCTAAATTGGATAAATATCCTACAAAAAAATATCTAGAAGAATATGTTGAATTGATTGATGAGGCCAAATCTAATGGGATATTAAGTACCAAGGAGTATCAATATCTAAGAATAGAACATCCAAGAATAGCCATTATGTACCACCTGCCGAAGATCCATAAACTATTAGAAAATCCCCCTGGGAGGCCGATTGTGTCAGGCCTAGGAAGTTTAACAGAAAAATTGTCAGTGTATATTGACTACCATTTACAACCTATAGTGAGCACCTTCAAATCCTATATCAAAGACACACCTCATTTATTGAGTTTGTTGCTGAATTTGGAATGAAAGGCTAGCTATAGATGGGTGACATTTGATGTGTGCTCTTTGTACACATCAATCCCACAAGAGCTTGGCGTATTAGCAATAAGAGAAATTCTTGATGAGTTTGACCATCTTGAAATCATACAAAGGGAATTTATTGAAACAGCAGTCTCTTTTGTTTTAAAGAGAAACTTCTTCTTATTTGAAAATGGATTTTTTCTCCAAACCACCGGCACAGCTATGGGCACTAAATGTGCCCCTAGCTTTGCAAATATATATGTGGGGAAATGGGAAGAGCTGAAGATTTGGAATAATAATCCTTATACTGCAAAGATTATATGCTGGTTTCGTTTTATTGATGATATTATTTTAATTTGGGATGGTGATGATGACATAGAACTCGAAGAATTGAAAGAATATGTTAATGATAATACGCAAAACTTGAAATTCACTATGACAACACATAAAACGGAAATTGCTTTTTTGGATGTAACTCTTATTGGTGATGTATCTGGTATTCATTCCAAGCTATATTTAAAACCTACAGACACTAATGGTTTGCTTCAGGCTAAGAGTGGCCATAGGAAGAATTGGATTCACAATATCCCTTATAGTCAATTTCTTAGAATTCGTCGGAATTGTATTAAGAATGAGGATTTCACGAAAGTTTGTAGAAAAGAAATATCCGAGAGACGTCATAAAACAAGCATTTAACAACACTAAGGATTTAACACAAATCCATTTACTTGGAAATAGTGGAAAAAACAACAAGAAATCAAAAAACAAAATTAAGGGGAAACACTAATGTTCGCTTCCTCACCCAGTACAATGCGGCGTCCAAAAAAGTGGAGAAGAGCTTTTTGAAGTATTGGCCTATATTACAAAGCGATAAGTATCTAAGGGAGGTACTTCCTGAACATCCAGTGGTGACGTTTAAACGGAACAAGAACTTGAAGAATATATTGGCTCCTAGCAAATTAAAAAAGAATGTGAATAAGCTGAAGCAAAATACAGAATGGCTGACCACATGTGGAGGAACTTTTAACTGTGGAGTGAAAAATTGTGTTTGTTGTAAAAAATTGAAAAAGAAGGATAGAGACAAAATCTGGTCCACGAGTAAAAATAAATTTTTTAACATTAAACATCGCACCAATTGCAGATCAAATTTTGTTGTATACGCTATTACTTGTAAATGCAGCAAACTGTATATAGGTAGGACAAAAAGGGCTCTGAAGACGCGCTTTAATGAACATCTCTATAATGTGAGACGTGAATATGTGAATAATGGGTTTTTTAAACATGTGGTAGAGGAACACAACAAAAATATAGAGGGCATTACCATTCAAGCAATTGAAAGGGTTTGTGAAAATCACAGAGGTGGGGACAGAGTCCTACAATTAAGAAAGGCTGAAACCCAATGGATCCACAAATTGGGTACGTAGGGCCCAGATGGCCTAAATGTGGATATTGATTTGGCAGCTTTTTATTGTAGTAGTCATTAGTGATGTCGCAAACATAAAATTTTCGGTTCGCGAACCGCCGCAAATGTTCGCGAACCGGCGAACCGCCATAGACTTCAATGGGCAGGCGGATTTTAAAACCCACAGGGACTCTTTCTGGCCACAATAGTGATGGAAAAGTTGTTTTAAGGGGACTAACACCTGGACTGTGGCATGCCGGAGGGGGATCCATGTCAAAACTCCCACGGAAAATTACATAGTTGATGCAGAGTCTGGTTTTAATCCATAAAGGGCATAAATAACCTAACATTCCCCTCCATCATCATCCTCCCCTGTGTCTCTTTCCCCCCTTCCTCATCACCCTCCCCTGTGTCTCATCCCCCCTCCCTCATCATCCTCCCATCTCCCTCATCATCCTCCCCTGTATCTCTTTACCCCCTCCCTCATCATCCTCTCCTGTGTCTGTTTCCCCCCTCCCTCATCATCCTCCCCTGTGTCTCTTGCCCCCTCCCTCATCATCCTACCCCCTCCCTTGATGATAAGGGGGGGAAGAGACACAGGGATAAGTGTGAGGGGTGTTAGGGTAAGGAGTGTTAGGGATAAGGGTGAGGGGGTTAAGTGTTAGGGTGAGGGGTATTAGGGCTAATTGTGAGAAGTGTTAGGGTGAGGGGGTTAGGTGTTAGGGTGGGGGGTGTTAGGGCTAAGTGTGAGGGGTGTTAGGGTGAGGCATGTTAGGAAAAAGTGTGAGGGGTGTTAGGTCTTAGGGATAAGTGTGAGAATGTTAGGGTTAGGTTGATGGGTGTCATGGATAAGTGTGAGGGGTGTTAGGGTTAGGGTAAGGGGTGTTAGGGATAAGTGTGAGGGGTGTTAGGGTTAGGGTGAGGGGTGTTAGGGATAAGTGTGAGGGGTGTTAGGGTTAGGGTGAGGGGTGTTAGGTAAAAGTGTGAGGGGTGTTAGGGTTAGGTGTTAGGGTGAGGGGTGTTAGGGATAAGTGTAAGGGGTGCTAGGGTGTTAGGGATAAGTGTAAGGGGTGCTAGGGATGTTAGGGTTAGGTGTTGGGGATAAGTGTGAGGGTTTTTAGGGTTAGGATAAGAGGTGTTAGGGATAAGTGTGAGGGGTGTTAGGGTTAGGGTGAGGGGTGTTAGGGATAAGTGTGATGGGTGTTAGGGTAAGGTGTTAGGGTGAGGGGTGTTAGGGATAAGTGTGAGGGGTGTTAGGGTTAGGTGTTAGGGTGAGGGCTGTTAGGGATAAGTGTGAGGTGTGTTATGGTTAGGGTGAGGGGTGTTAGGGAGAAGTGTGAGGGGTGTTAGGTCTTAGGGATAAGTGTGAGAATGTTAGGGTTAGATGTTAGGTTGAGGGGTGTTAGGGATAAGTGTGAGGGGTGTTAGGGTTAGTGTGAGGGGTGTTAGGGATAAGTGTAAGGGGTGTTAGGTCTTAGGGATAAGTGTGAGAATGTTAGGGTTAGGTTGATGGGTGTTATGGATAAGTGTGAGGGGTGTTAGTGTTAGGGTAAGGGGTGTTAGGGATAAGTGTGAGGGGTGTTAGGGTTAGGGTGAGGGGTGTTAGGGATAAGTGTGAGGGGTGTTAGGGTTAGGTGTTAGGGTGAGGGGTGTTAGGGATAAGTGTGAGGGGTGTTAGGGTTAGGGTGAGGGGTGTTAGGGATAAGTGTGAGGGGTGTTAGGTGTTAGGGATAAGTGTGAGAATGTTAGGGTTAGGTGTTAGGTTGATGGGTGTTATGGATAAGTGTGAGGGGTGTTAGGGTAAGGGGTGTTAGGTATAAGTGTGAGGGGTGTTAGGGTTAGGGTGAGGGGTGTTAGGGATAAGTGTGAGGGGTGTTAGGGTTAGGTGTTAGGGTGAAGGGTGTTAGGGATAAGTGTGAGGGGTGTTAGGGTTAGGGTGAGGGGTGTTATCAATAAGTGTGAGGGGTGTTAGGGTTAGGGTAAGGGGTGTTAGGGATAAGTGTGAGGGGTGTTAGGGTTAGGGTGAGGGGTGTTAAGGATAAGTGTAAGGGGTGTTAGGGTGAGGCATGTTAGGAATAAGTGTGAGGGGTGTTAGGTCTTAGGGATAAGTGTGAGGGGTGTTAGGATTAGGTGTTAGGTTGATGGGTGTTATGGATAAGTGTGAGGGGTGTTAGGGTTGGGTGCTAAGGGGAGGGGAAGATGATGATAAGGGGGGGAAGAGACACAGGGGTGTCCTTGCAGCAGAGATCAAAAGAGTCCTTCAGGACTGTATTGCACACTGTGTACAGTAGCCTAGCTATGGTTTTCCCTATTGATGCAGTATCACCTACACTCAGCCTCCTCTCAGTAAGACTGCAAGTTAGTTATGATTCCAAAATGGCTGCTGTCCATGACGTAGAAGGCTCTAGAAGGGAGTGCTGCTGATTGGATGGAATGTGTCTGCTGACTGTGACATGCAGGGTCAAAGTTTGCTCAATGATAAAGTATAGGGGGCGGGTCGAATATTGCATATGTTCGCAGTTCGCCGCGAACGCGAACATGCTATGTTCGCCGGGAACAGTCCGCCGGCGAACTATTCGCGACATCTCTAGTAGTCATCACTAGGGACCTTCTTAGCATTTTCTATTTTTATGATGTATCCATATTTTAATACCGCATTGGATCATATTTTATTGGTGTAATATTTAGTAATCACTAGCCACTCAGAAAGAATATATTTTACATATTATATTGCATTATCATTAATGACAATCAGATATTCATTTATGGAACTTACATCACCAGGATATGGTTTTATATATATTATTTTATTGATTTGTGTGTTTTAATCATGTAGACATATTGAAACAACAATTTTTATAAGAATTATATATTGTTGTAGACATATACTATATGGATATTATTGTGATTGTAAGATATGTTTTTTTTTTTTTTTTTTGGTGCCATTCTGGAGCAAAAGAGATAGTGGATGCCATTTTGGTTGTGGGCAACCAAACGACTAGTGTGATCTGGTGCTTATAGACGCCATTTTAGGTGTGGGCCAACATAAGAAAATTGGTTTTTGGTGCCATTTTGGACCATAGGAGATATTGGACGCCATTTTGGTGGTGGGTAACCAAACGACTAATGTGATCTGGTGCTTATAGACGCCATTTTAGTTGTGGGTAAACATAAGAAAAAAAATTTGGCGCCATTTTTGGACCATAGGAGATAGTGGACCACCATATAAATAGAGGGTGAGTTAGAGGATGGTCACTTATTTGTATATGCCATTGAGAAAGACTGTAAAGTCGAAACGCATCTGGCTTTGAAGTAGGTTTGTTACTTTTAGCTGTATTGTGTCCCTGTCACTGTGGATACGCTGCAGGTTTTATTATTTATAACAGGGACTCTTTATTTTTGGCCCATATATCTCATTAGTGCTGGTTTGAGTGTGGTGTGGTGGTGTGTGTGTGTGGGGGGGGGGGGGGTCATTAAGCCCTGTCCCATATTCTATCATACACCCGACCTGCATGAGACTGAAGTGGATCATAATATAAGCCCTGTATTAATATACTGAAAGGAATCTACATTGGGAGTGCTATTAATAACATAGCCTTCCATTGAGAAAGACAACTGACCGATATTGGAGATCCGGGTATGAAAGACATCTGTTTTGCACTTGGGTATATTTTGTACTAAATGTAAGTGCAATTTATGTTGTTTTATATTTTTAATAAACTGTTATTAACATACTACACCATATAGTATCTTTGGCGCTTCTCTACCCCCACCCCTTTCTTCTCGTTTTTTACCAAGAGTTGTCTATGTGAACGACAATTTTGAAGAAGAAGCAGCCTAGGATTGAAATTGGAGTGGACATTCCATGGACATTAATGCATTTTAGTGCCCTATTTCGTTTAATATAAGTATATATACTTTTTTAAGAAAGACATTTATACACTAAATATATTTTATTTTATTTTTTTTATTTTTTTTGCTTATTCCTATATATTTTGAGATACTTTTTTAGCGCTGTATATATATTGGTTTTTATATTATTTTATTGAGTATAATAAAGTTTAAAGCAAATGGGGAGATATAAAATGTACTTTATCATTTATAAATCTAATATGTAAGTGAGAGACTATATTTCCATATTTTTGCTGAGTGAAACGACCAAGAACACTCTCCAGGAGGTAGGTGTATGTGTGTCAAAGTCAACAATCAAGAGAAGACTTCACCAGAGTAAATACAGAGGGTTCACCCCAAGATGTAAACCATTGGTGAGCCTCAAAAACAGGAAGGCCAGATTAGAGTTTTCCAAACAACACCTAAAAAAGCCTTCACAGTTCTGGAACAACATCCTATGGACAGATGAGACTAAGATCAACTTGTACCAGAGTGATGGGAAGAGAAGAGTATGGAGAAGGAAAGGAACTGCTTATGATCCAAAGCATACCACCTCATCAGTGTAGCATGGTGGTGGTAGTGTCATGGCGTGGGCATGTATGGCTGCCAATGGAACTTTTTCTCTTATATTTATTGATGATGTGACTGCTGACAAAGGCAGCAGGATGAATTCTGAAGTGTTTCGGGCAATATTATCTGCTCATATTCAGCCAAATGCTTCAGAACTCATTGGACGGTGCTTCACAGTGCAGATGGACAATGACCCGAAGCATACTACAAAAGCAACCAAAGAGTCTTTTAAGGGAAAGAAGTGGAATGTTATGCAATGGCCAAGTCAATCACCTGACCTGAATCCGATTGAGCATGCATTTCACTTGCTGAAGACAAAACTGAAGGGAAAATGCCCAAAGAACAAGCAGGAACTGAAGACAGTTGCAATAGAGGTCTGACAGAGTATCACCAGGGATGAAACCCAGCGTCTGGTGATGTCTATGCGTTCCAGACTTCAGGCTGTTATTGACTGCAAAGGATTTGCAACCAAGTATTAAAAAGTGAAAGTTTGTTTTATGACTGTTAATCTGTCCCATTACTTTTGGTCCCTTAAAAAGTGTGAGGCACATATACAAACTGTTGTAATTCCTACACCGTTCACCTGATTTGGATGTAAATACCCTCAAATTAAAGCTGAAAGTCTGCAGGTAAAGCACATCTTGTTAGTTTTATTTCAAATCTATTGTGGTGGTGTATAGAGCCAAAAAGATTAGTATTGTGTCGATGTCCCAATATTTATGGACCTGACTGTATATTCCCATATTTTTGCTGAGTGAAACGACCTTCTCTTAGATGAATAATGTTCACATACTGCTTTATGAAGTAAAGAAAAAATCTGTTTCACTGGGGATCGAACCCAGGACCTTCTGCGTGTAAAGCAGACGTGATAACCACTACACTATGAAACCCGACATGCATTTCAGATCCATTGATCTTGAGACAGAATAATGCAGAACATGCATGATGCTTGACTTTTATTACCACTGACTTTAAGCAATTCTAGTCTATGCACTTTTTTATGTAAAATAATTTTGGCTAGAGTAAAATTCTTATACTTTGAGTAAAGATTCCAAGTTATTGAGATATTTATTTAAATGAAAATAAGTTGCACTCAGTCAATTGTTTTTCAGTAAATAATGAATACATTAGATTTACTTGACAAAGCATGCTTTGCTTGAGTATAATAAAGTTCAAAGCAAATGGGGAGATTTAAAATTTGCTTTGTGAGTCTCAGACAGGAATAGCATGCCAGAAGGAGGGCCTGGGAGAGTTCTGGAAGGAACCAGAGATGGATTGTGAACTTATCATGGGGTTCCCGTGGATAACTACAGTCCAGGAACCAACCATGGGTACAGGGGCGAACACCTAGAACAACCTTGGGACTGTGTCAGACCAAGAGGGGCCAGGCAGACCCAAATGGCTGGGGCACATTTGCTAATCACAAGGCAATTGAGAAGACAGAGAATGTCTGTAATACTGATGGCCCAAGGGGATGTGTGGATGAGAGCTGAGAGGTCCTGCCAGGGAACACAGTGACCAAAGATCCCGAGGGAGGTGAGTGCTGTGCCCAAGCGGTGGTTCCAGAGAGAGGGGAATGTGATGTGCTGATCCAGATACAACATAGATATTTGAAATCTTTAGAACAGACCACAGCATTTGGTGCCGGCTTCCAGATCCATCCTGTAAATTCCCCCTTGGAATTATTATTTTTCTGGGCACCCCAGGGGAGTGTTTTACCCATGCAGTGGGGCAGAATAGTGTATGGGCCCTGGTTATTGGGGGGTGGGCTGGCAATGGCACCCTTGGACTGTATTGATTACCCTGGCACAGAGGACTGTTGGCAGAACCCAGGCCAAACAAACAGTCTGGATAGGAGCAGCTATGTTCGCTGTGCCCTGGGAATGGACTTTGGGCCTAGCATGGAGCACCCAATGATAAAAAATGTCAGAGAGCTAGCCACAGACCAGGGGGCAGGGGAGGTTATGATCCCTGAGATCCTGCCAAACAGAGACACTGCAAATCATTTAAAGACGGACCACATTCCTTATTGGGTGCCCAATCCAGGCGAGATGGAATACAGTGCACCAACTGTGGTCCAAGGAGATGGAGAAATGGAGTCCCATGCCCAGACCATTGCTCCAGGTGAGCAGGGTTACTGTGCCCAGACTGCGGTGCAGGGGAAAGTGGAGCCTCCATTCCAGACCACCATCATGGATGCTGGGTTCAGGATCAGACCGGTATGTTCCTCCCTGGAGGTATTAGTTTATGGGACTCCCAAGGAAAATGTTTCCCCTCAGGCATTGGGAAGAGGAGGGCACTGGCCCTGGCTTTTGAGGGGGGGGGGCTAGCCATTTCACTTTAGGAACTGTGGCCTGGAATGGGTAGCACCCTGGGACCTGTTGGACTGGGTGAACTAATAGGCCAAAGGACTGTTTTAGATGCAGCTACCCAAGGGAATTGTTATCCCCAATGGATGGGGAGGGAGGGGGCATGTGCCATGGCCAAGGGGAGGTGGATGTCAATTGAGCCATGGAGGCTATGCCCTAAATTGTATGCCCATTGGAATTAGTAGAATATTGGACTGGGAGGTAATAACAACTCTTTCACTCGCACAAGTGAGATCAGTGTGGCTAGAAATTTGTCCAGCAGGACGAATTCCTAGGCCACACTAGGATGGGGGAAACTAGATGTCATGAACAGAAGGGCCCACTGGACTGTTTGGAGCTCATCACTTATTATATGTGTGGTTAGAAAGTACTAACAACTTGCTTAACAGTCATATCTGGGGTATACAAATGGTTAAATAATTCGGAAGAATTTTTATGGCCCTGCTATCGGCCACGTGTGAAGACTCTGTCTTTATTCATGAAGGGGGAAGCTAGTTTTATGGCTCTGTAAGAGGGGAGAAATGTGTAATGAGTAGAAAGCCATGTGGGTGAGGGGGGTAGCAAGCTATTTGCCTAGGAGGATGCGCTAGAACTGGGGGAGGTCTTTGGTGTTTTGTGTAATTTTTCTGTGTTTTTATATATCTCTGTAACAATAAAGAAGGGGCCAGTCTGACTTTGGATACACTAAAGAAAGGTTGTGTCAGAGTCTGCTTGTACTAATCAAAGGTACATGGTGTGTGATTCTTAGATCCTAAGAAAAGGGGTCTGAGGTGCATGTCTCTGCAGTAATGATGCTGTCATCTAATGTGTCTGCTGGTGTCGAGATCTGAACAAAAAGTTGCGACCCACAGAGAGAGAGAGATTTGGGATGAGCGTAGTCCCCCAAATCTGGCGATCGTGACACCTCCCTTCCCAAAATCTCTTGAGACAATATCCCTGTTTAGGCGAGGTTTTTTGTCTTTATCTATACATTTCTCTATAAGTCTTTGGAAGATTCTTAGTTGGCCATTCAAAAACTTCAGAGGTATACATCTCATAATATAGATTAGTTTAGGCAGAATCGACATCTTGATAGTGGCGACTCTGCCCAACCAAGAAAAATTTAATTTCCTCCAGTCATGTAACAAATGTAGAAATCTCTAAATAAAGTGGCTGCAAGTTTTCCTTAAAAAGGTTAAAATTGAAAAGAATTATGTTGCCATTTAAATAGAAATGTCTCTTTTAATGCTTCAAGGTTGTTCTTATCAATATTCAAAGTTAAAACTTCAGATATAGCTGAATTCATCTTATAGTAAGAGGCAAAGCTATATTAATCTATTACTTCTTGTAAGTTAGTTAATGAAGTCATCGGGTGAGTCACAGTAATTACGAGGTCATCCGCAAAAACAGTGATCTTGGTCTGCATATATTTGTCAACGGGGATGCCCCTGATCCCCCCCAAGCCTCTAATTAATTCTACAAATGGTTTGAATACCAATGCGAAGATCAGAGGGGACAAGGGGCATCCCTGTCTAGTCCTGTTAGAAATCTTAAAGTATTCTGCCCCCAACCCAATGCCAAAGACATAGGCATTAGCATTAGTGTACACAGCTCTAATCGCATGGCTACCAAATCTCCCCAAACAACATTTTTCCAAACTGCTTCCCTAAATTCCCAGTTGTTTTTTCAGCGTCGATAGGGTAAATACTGGGAAATGTTTACAGTTAGCACGGGCAAATAGGTCGATCAATTTTCAGGTGTTGACTGTTTTTTATAAATCCTGTTTGGTCCCTGTTTATCAGTTTTCCAATAAAGGTGTTTAGCCTTGCAGCTAATATGGAGGCATAGATTTTGGTATCAGCATTTATTAATGCTATTGGACCATAACTCAAAACATCTGTTGGATATTTTCCAAATTTGGGGATTGTAATTATTATAACTGCTGGTGCTGTTCTCTGATCTATTATTTCATTAAAAAAAAAGTTTTAAATATTTTATAATCTCATTTTCAAATATCTTGTAATAGCAGTTAGGAAAATCACGAGGGCCTACAGCCTTACCCGATTTTAATTTTCTAATGTCTTCATGAATTTCTATCTCAGTGATTTCTTCCCCCAATTTTATTAGCTGTTCATAAGTATTTTGATGGTTTAGTGAAGTTAGCTTTATCTTCCAGATTGTACAAAGAGTTGTAATACTCTACGCCAATTTCTGTAGGTTTAAATGGTTTTTACCATTTTTATCAACCAATCTATCTATTCTTTTTATGGAAGTTTTTTTTGTTTATTTGATATGCCAACATTTTACCTGGTTTATTGCCTAAGTAGTAGGATTTCTGTTGGCATAACCATATTTTATTATCCACTGTTATTTGCAATATCTTTTTGATCTTTGCCTGTAGTTGGGTGATTTTCACAACATGTTCCGTTTCGTACATTCTTTGTTTAATTGTTGCATTTCACTTAAAAGAATGTAGAGATTTTTCAATGACTTGCCTCTTGTTCTAGCTCTGTATGCTGACCAAGAGTTTAATATGCCTTGGATTCCGGCCTTATGTGAGATCCATAAGACATTATTAGATGACACAGCTTTCTCTTTTAAGTCAAAGAAAATAGAGATTTCCTCCTTCAGTTTATCTGCATCTTTCTTTACGAGAGTTGGATCTATTTTGAAGTTTCTAGAATTTCTCCGAACTGCTTAAGATTAACGCTATACAAGCATGGTCCGATATGGTAATTGGATACATTTCAGTAGCCGAGATTTTTTGTACCGTTTTTTGATCTGCTAAAAAATAGCCTTTTCTTGAATAACTCTGATTAAAAAATGTAAAATCCACCTCCTCCGGAGGGTAAGTTCTCCAGCAGTCATACAATTGATATATCATCCAGCTGATGTTATAATTTTTTTCCTTTCTATTTAATTCTGATGTCCTACTTTTAGCAGATCGCCTGTCTTTCCGAGGGTCCCCTACCATGTTAAAATCTCCACATAAAAGGAATAGACCTTTTTTTAATTTTTGAAACATGGTTTAAAATTTTGTTCAAAAACCTATTTTGGCCGTAATTTGGGTCGTAGATATTTACAATCGTATATTGTACATTACGGATTAAACCCATCCATATGACTGACCTTCCTTCTTTACTAACTTCTCTAGATTCTTCATTAATTATATATTTTTTTATTAAAAAGAACTGCAACCCCCTTTCTATTGGATTTACCATTGGAGAAAATTCTATATTCAAAATTTTTGTGTGAGAGCCCGGGTTCTTTTTTATCCACAAAGTGTGTTTCTTGAAGACCCGCTATATCTGTGTTCTCTTTGTGCATGAAGTCCATTATAACGTGTCTTTTAAAGTGGGCGATAAGGCCATTGACATTGTATGATATGATTTTCAAAGCCATCTGGCCAATAAGTGTAATAGGTGTTGGACTCTCAGCAAATCCGCACCTATTCTATCTTACAGCTCCACAAATTAATAAATGGTTCCTATGAAATGCCTCGTCCCTTCCTCCAACAATAGATCATATTAACGTATAATCCTGGGCACTTTTACACCATGAAGAGCATTTATAGTGAGGTAAATGGCCCTTTAAGTAAGCCCTTGCATCTCCCATAGAAGCCTTTAGGGTTAATCTAACGCTTACCGTGAGCTCAAACTCAACTCAACCAGGAGCCTAGTCTGGGAGCGAACTGGGTATCACGGTTGGCTACTAGTCATCCTTAAAGTGATACTGTAACGGCTACCCCGGTAGTGAGAGGGTACCAGCCATTGGAGACGTCCTTTTCTTAAGCAAGGTGCTGTGCAGTAATGAAATGCTTATTCCCCTCCACGATATCCCATTGTATAATCCAGGAGTGCTGTAAAATGTGGCAGAGTAACGGTACCATAAATCCCCCCAAAGAACGAGACGATGCTACGTTTTGAAGGGTCAAGTAGAACTCTCCTTTAATTGAAACAAAAAAAAAACATTTTTAAACACTTCCCATACACAGTAGGGGCAGTGACTACCTTTGGTCAAACCCTACCCCCATTGTTCATGGTGCCCTCTTGTCTGCTAAAACTCTTTTGTTCTGCTATCTCTTGTGTGTTTTAGCCGATACTATCAAGAGGCAGATGGCAACTCCTGACCAAGTGTATGAGTTGTATGCAATAGTCACATGAACACCAGCCATTCGGTTCTGTTTAACCCCTCCGGCAGTATAGTTGGTTCGGTTCAGGCAAAAAATACAGGCATCATCATAGTTCTGTTACACTGCTCCCCTTTTGTGGAACATCCGGCAGACCCGGATTGATCTTTTTCGGGTCAACTTGGGGCTGTCCGGTCTTTAGTCAAGGTAAAAGTTCCGTTTGCCTGGACAGTCCATCTGCATTCCCATTGAACCGGCCAGGGCGATACTGGATGGAGAAGTTGTACGGTTGTAGTGCCAGGCTCCATCTTAGTAATCGTCCATTGTCCCCAGCCACTCGGTTCAGCCATACTAGGGGGTTATGGTCCGTGATCAACGTGAATTCCTGCCCGTAGAGGTATGGGGTGAGCTTCTTTAGGGCCCAAACCATGGCTAGGCATTCCTTTTCCACTGCCGCGTAGCTCACTTCCCTGGGTAATAGTTTTCTACTCAGGTATGCGACAGGGTGTTCCCCCCCCATCTTCCCCGACCTGGCTCAGCACTGCCCCCAGTCCGTACATGGACGCATCGGTATGGACAACAAATCTTTTGTTAGGGACGGGGGCAGACAAAACTGGTGCGTTGATCAGAGCTTGTTTCAGGGTTTGGAACGCTGTTTCGCAGGCGGGAGACCACAGGACTATCCTAGGTAAATTTTTCTTTGTCAAATCTGTCAGGGGTTTAGCCATGGTGCTGTAGTCAGGGACAAATTTTCTGTAATACCCTGCAGTCCCTAAGAATGCCAGTACTTGGGTCTTGGTGTGGGGTGTGGGCCAATTGGCTACAGCTTCCACTTTAGCAGGTTCTGGTCGCTGTTTCCCACACCCTACCCTGTGCCCCAAATACTGGACTTTCCGAAATTACATTTCTCTGGTTTCAGAGTTAGGCCTGCGGCCCTAATCTGATCCAGCACAGCCTCTACATGTCTTAAATGCTCTTCCCAAGTCTCACTATAGACCGCAATGTCATCCAGGTATGCGCATGCGAATTCCTGGAAGCCATCAAGGAGGCGATCCACTAAGCGCTGGAATGTAGCTGGGGCGTTTTTCATACCGAATGGCATGACCTTAAATTGGTACAAGCCAAACGGGGTGACAAACGCCGACTTAGGGATAGCTTCCTTGGCCAAGGGAATCTGCCAGTACCCTTTGCACAGATCGATGGTGGTCAGATAGCGTCCCCTGGCAATACGATCTAATAGTTCATCTACTCTGGGCATGGGGTAGGCGTCTGTCACGGTCCTGTCATTAAGGCGTCGATAATCGACACAAAATCGGGTTGTTCCGTCCTTTTTGGGGACTAGGACAACTGGGGAGGCCCAGGGGCTGTCGGACGGTTCTATGACTCCTAGTCTTAGCATCTCCTGAATCTCCTTTCTCATTTCCTCTTTTACAGCTTCAGGGATTCTATAGGGGGTCTGCCTGAGAGGGGTCTGTCCTGGTGTCTCCACATAATGTGTCACTAGGGGTGTGTAACCTGGCTCTTGAGAAAATGTCAATCCTTTCTCAGCTAGTAATTTTTGGAGTTGTTCCCTTTCTGTGGGGTTTAACCGCTCCCCTAGCTGCACTGTGTTAAGCAGAGTTTTCGGCTCGGTGTCAGCTAACAAATCTGGGATGGGAAGACTGTCAGGGTCTTCAGTGGCCGGGATACATATGGCCGCTATATCGTCGGGCCTTTCTTGGTATTCCTTTAACAAATTAACATGGAACGACTTCTGGACCCTTTCGTCTTGGCTACTGGCAATTACATAGGTGGTGTCACATACCTGGGCCACTACCTTGTAAGGGCCTTGCCAGGAGGTCTGTAGCTTGTTTCCCTTGACAGGTCTAAGTACCAGAACTTTCTGCCCTACTTGGAACGTTCGCAGTCGGGCGCCCCGATCGTACCAGTGTTTCTGACGTCCCTGGGCTGCCTGGAGATGTTCTCGGGCCATTCTGGCTAGGTGCCCCATGCGGTCCCGCATCTCCAGCACATAAGGTACGATAGGAACGCCTTCATGCTCTATCTCTCCCTCCCTATGCTCTCGGATGAGGTCGAGGGGGCCTCGCACTCGCCGTCCATAGAGCAGCTCGAATGGAGAGAACCCTGTGGATTCCTGGGGCACCTCTCGATATGCGAACAAGAGGTGCGGCAAGAATCGCTCCCAGTCTCTGTATTCCGCTGTAAAGGTCCGTAGCAATTGTTTTAGGGTACCATTAAAGCGTTCACAGAGACCGTTAGTCTGGGGGTGGTACGGGGAGCTGAGCAGGGTCTTGACACCACAGACCTTCCATAACTGCTGGGTTAGATCTGCGGTGAACTGGGTCCCTCGGTCAGATAGGATTTCCTGAGGGAATCCCACTCTGGTGAATATCCCGACTAAGGCACTGGCGACCGTGTTAGCCTGGATATTCGGCAGGGCGACAGCCTCTGGGTAGCGGGTAGCATAGTCCACTACTGTAAGAATATATTTCTTACCCGAGGGACTGGGGTTAGGTAGGGGTCCCACTAGGTCGACTGCCACCCTGCTAAACGGTTCCTCGATCACAGGCATGGGTGACAGCCGAGCTTTAGGGTGGTCCCCTCGCTTCCCTACTCTTTGGCATATGTCACAGGTACTGCAGTACCGCCGCACGTCTTTCGAGATCCCAGGCCAGAAAAAGGTCTGTGTGATCCTATAGGCGATGCGGTTACCTCCTAAGTGCCCTGCCAACGGAATGTCATGTCCTATTCGGAGAAGTACCCTTTGTATCTTGCTGGCCCATTCCATGTGGGAGTCTGCAGCCTTCTTTTTAGACTCACTGAAGCGACGGCGATATGTTTCCGGGGTGACGGCATATCTGGTGAGCAGTGCAGCCTTCACCCGGCGATACTGTGCAATATCTTCCTCAGTAAGCGCCCGAAAAGCCTCATTTGCTTTTCCTGATAGCTTTCCAGCCAAAATAGTGACCCATTGGTCTGGTGGTATTTGGTGTAGTGAGCACTGCCTCTCGAAGTCAGCCAAATATCCATCAATTTCTTCCTCACTTTCCACAAACGCTTTGAAGGCAGTGAACGGTATTTTCTGCCTTGTAGCAACGGGTGAGGGAGTATGAACTGTATGTGCCATGGGTTGTCTAGCTCTTGCCAGTTCAAGTTCGTGCCCCCTCCTATTTTGTATCTCCGTTCTCGCTTCCCAGAACAGCTGATCTATTAGCTCCACGGATGTTGCTGGGTACATGGATAATCTCCGCTGAACCAGGTTTGTAATTTCCTCCTCCTCGCTGACAGGGGTAGGTTGGTCCACGACCTCCATGGATCGATCCATCTCGTCCAGCTCCAGTAGGTCAGCTATCAGCTCTCTCCGTGGTCGGTTGTTGGCACTCCTTCCTCTGGTTTCCAAGAGATCCTTTAGTGTGGGTCTTTTCAGTTTAGCGTACTGGGATTCCATTCAGCACTTGCGTTGGAGATAAAAAGGACCATCCCACCACTGCCACCAATGTAACGGCTACCCCGGTAGTGAGAGGGTACCAGCCGTTGGAGACGTCCTTTTCTTAAGCAAGGTGCTGTGCAGTAATGAAATGCTTATTCCCCTCCACGATATCCCATTGTATAATCCAGGAGTGCTGTAAAATGTGGCAGAGTAACGGTACCATAAATCCCCCCAAAGAACGAGACGATGCTACGTTTTGAAGGGTCAAGTAGAACTCTCCTTTAATTGAAACAAAAAAAAACATTTTTAAACACTTCCCATACACAGTAGGGGCAGTGACTACCTTTGGTCAAACCCTACCCCCATTGTTCATGGTGCCCTCTTGTCTGCTAAAACTCTTTTGTTCTGCTATCTCTTGTGTGTTTTAGCCGATACTATCAAGAGGCAGATGGCAACTCGTGACCAAGTGTATGAGTTGTATGCAATAGTCACATGAACACCAGCCATTCGGTTCTGTTTAACCCCTCCGGCAGTATAGTTGGTTCGGTTCAGGCAAAAAATACAGGCATCATCATAGTTCTGTTACAGATACCAACTCCCAAATTTTTTTTATTAGCTCTGTAACGGAGTTGGAACACGCAGTCCAATATCTCCGCTGGTATACGGTAAAATACCCAAGAGGCACTACAGTCTCACCATTCCCAACCTCCCATATTGGACGACACTCAATAGGGAGTTAAAGACTACTGACTTTATTTTGTTATGTGCAGAAATATATATACACATCTCTTCCCACAGGCAATACACATCCCCCATAGTTGACCACACAATACACATAGAGGGACAATAGGTGGGTCACACCTCCCTGAGGCTACCTGGCTACTTTGATACAATTAGACATGGATTAGATCATCCTTCTTTGTTCTTATGTCTGAGAATGAAAACACTTTATACAATAGACTTCCTTATTTTATGAGGAGTCTCTGTAATAGGATTATCTATTATGCCAAGGTCTGCAACAGTCTGGGCTAATATTCTGCAGAGCATAAACCAACATACATATAGTATAACAGTAGGATCATATTTAACCATAAGAAATAAACAACCATAAACAGGGTAAAACAGTGATGGGTTCCGTTACAAGCTCAATAAACCCCAAAACACACTTTACACATAAAATGTCTGTTCACAAAATGAAAAACCGACCCAAAGCCCTCAAATGACCAATGACCTCAAATGACCTTGTATGAGGGGATCTTAGGGATCCACGGCATACTACTAGGGTTTGGGGAAAACATCACACAATAATACACGTCAATATGCAACCTAGTCTTTTTAACCATTCTCATGGCCATTATAATAGCCCTTGGTCAGGTAACCACATGGCTAGTGTCCATCAAATCAGTGTTGCCAGTTCCAAAAAGTCCAGGAGTCCTAGAGGGGTCATGACACTACATTCCACTCCATAAAATGTTGATGCCTGTGCAGGAACCCGGAGGGATCCATTATACTTTGGCGGGAGAGATGTGAGTGAGAGGGTCTTTTGGGTACATGATGGCAGATTCAGACATATCATGTCCTTAAGTGATATTCTTATTTTATATGAGAGTGTTTTACTAACATGAAGATCCTTTTTCTTTTTCAGGAGGACGACTCTTGGCACAGAGAGGTTTGTAATTTATCCGACTGGGAATAAACATCCTCGGACACTTTAACCAACGTAATGAAAAACCAACAAATGATCTTCTTATGTATATTTATATGTAGGCAGCCATTGTTTTCTTGTTGCTGTTTCTTTTTTTTTTTTTCCTAATAAAATTAAATTCAAACTACTGAAATAAACCTTTTATGTGCTGTAGATATTTTACACAAATACTCTTCTTTAGTACGTAGTTCTGTATAATTACTGCAAAGTGTGAGAAAATCCGTAGCTAAACCAAATGGACATTTTATCAACAGCTCTGTGATTATCCGTCGCTGTATTTACATTCTGTATCAACACGTTCTTGTTAGTTGGAAATTGAGTCCAAGTTATTCAAGAGTAATTTTAAAATCTTCATGAGGGACTATGGAAAATGCTTTAGAAAAAAAAAAGGACAACACAACTATATATATATAGTTGTGGTAGGCACGAATTGTCGGTCACAACCATGTTAAAAATGATGGGCTTGCGCATGCACAATGAGCGCCGAAGGCCCATAATACTTCAAAGCCCCGCAAGACTCAGAAAAAGGCTAGCAATGAGCGCCGAAGGGTGCAAGGCACCCAACACATTGAAAGAATAACTACTTTAATGGCCACCTTTTTTTTTTAAGCCCGTAACTCGGAAGCTGTTGGAAGAGCGCCAAAGATGCCAAACTGCAAAAATGAACTTACAACCTAATTTGAGGTTTAATTGCCGTTTTCAGGAGATCAAAAATCGAGGAAAAAAATGGCGGCCGTTAACCCGTAATTGTTTTGAAAGGCAGTAACACTTAGGCGCACATTGTGAGGCACGCAAGTTAGAGGCACACAGCATTGCCAGCCTTCAAATGGTATTGCCGTCACTGTTGGCGAGTCGCTAGTGTATACATATTGTTTCTCTCTCGGGCCTTTCCTCGGTTGCATCCAGAGCTGTGAAATAGTAAAAAATTGTTAAGATCAATGTTTAAAAAAAGTCTCTAATATTATTATCTTTTATATATATACAGTTTGGGTGCCATAAAATCTACCATTTTGGTTTCTGCTGATCAACTTCATATGGTAGGAGAAGACTTTGAATGTTAAGAGCATGTCTATCTGCAGAATTCCGTACAAAGATAATCTGGTGTCCTTTATATGTGACATAACTATATAAATATAAAAAAATAATAATAATATATATATATATATTTATTTATATATATATATATATATATACCCATAACAAAAATGGCTGCACTGGCTGCGACGTGATACACAGCGCTGTTGCTATGGCAGCAGCCGGTCCTAAAATGCAGTGAGGGCCAAAGCCTTCAAATACTCAATCCAATCAGACAGCGGGACGACGCGACCAATCAGTGAGCGAATATCACTGTCACTCCGCGGACCAATCGCTGTGCAGCTGTCATCCTGTCGGCTAATCACAGCGCGTATCGAGACTGTCCACAGCCAATGAGAACAGGGCCGGGCGCACGGCGGGTTCCCCAGGAAGAGGCAGCAGGAGAAGCAGCGGCCGCCATGTCCGGGGAGCCCGGGCTGTGCGGGGTGTCCGTGGTCTGCTGCCTCACATTGGCCTGTGCCTATGTGGGGAGCCTGTATGTGTGGAAGAGCGAGCTGCCCAGGTGAGTGGGGGCCATGGGAGAGACCAATGGGGCCTGTATGTGTGGGAGAGCGGGCTGCCCAGGTGAGTGGGGGCCATGGGAGAGACCAATGGGGCCTGTATGTGTGGGAGAGCGGGCTGCCCAGGTGAGTGGGGGACATGGGAGAGACCAATGGGGCCTGTATATGTGGGAGAGCGGGCTGCCCAGGTGAGTGGGGGACATGGGAGAGACCAATGGGGCCTGTATATGTGGGAGAGCGGGCTGCCCAGGTGAGTGGGGGACAGGGGAGAGACCAATGGGGCCTGTATGCGTGGGAGAGCGGGCTGTCCAGGTGAGTGGGGGACATGGGAGAGACCAATGGGGCCTGTATGTGTGGGAGAGCGAGCTGCCCAGGTGAGTGGGGGACATGGGAGAGACCAATGGGGCCTGTATGTGTGGAAGAGCGGGCTGCCCAGGTGAGTGGGGGACATGGGAGAGACCAATGGGGCCTTTGTGTGTGAGAGCGGGCTGCCCAGGTGAGTGGGGGACATGGGAGGACAGGGGAGAGACCAATGGGGCCTGTGTGTGTGGGAGAGCGGGCTGCCCAGGTGAGTGGGGGACAGGGGAGAGACCAATGGGGCCTGTATGTGTGGGAGAGCGGGCTGCCCAGGTGAGTGGGGGACATGGGAGAGACCAATGGGGCCTGTATGTGTGGGAGAGCGCGCTGCCCAGGTTAGTGGGGGACAGGGGAGAGACCAATGGGGCCTGTATGTGTGGGAGAGCGGGCTGCCCAGGTGAGTGGGGGACATGGGAGAGACCAATGGGGCCTGTATGTGTGGGAGAGCAGGCTGCCCAGGTGAGTGGGGGACAGGGGAGAGACCAATGGGGCCTGTATGTGTGGGAGAGCGGGCTGCCCAGGGGAGTGGGGGACAGGGGAGAGACCAATGGGGTCTGTATGTGTGGGAGAGCGGGCTGTCCAGGTGAGTGGGGTACATGGGAGAGACCAATGGGGCCTGTATGTGTGGGAGAGCGGGCTGCCCAGGTGAGTGGGGGACATGGGAGGACAGGGGAGAGACCAATGGGGCCTGTATGTGTGGGAGAGCGGGCTGCCCAGGTGAGTGGGGGACAGAGGAGAGACCAATGGGGCCTGTATGTGTGGGAGAGCGGGCTGCCCAGGTGAGTGGGGGACATGGGAGAGACCAATGGGGCCTGTATGTGTGGGAGAGCGGGCTGCCCAGGTGAGTGGGGGGATATGGGAGAGACCAATGGGGCCTGTATGTGTGGGAGAGCGGGCTGCCCAGGTGAGTGGGGGACAGAGGAGAGACCAATGGGGCCTGTATGTGTGGGAGAGCGGGCTGCCCAGGTGAGTGGGGGACATGGGAGAGACCAATGGGGCCTGTATGTGTGGGAGAGCGGGCTGCCCAGGTGAGTGGGGGACATGGGAGAGACCAATGGGGCCTGTATGTGTGGGAGAGCGGGCTGCCCAGGTGAGTGGGGGGACAGAGGAGAGACCCATGGGGCCTGTATGTGTGGGAGAGCGGGCTGCCCAGGTGAGTGGGGGACATGGGAGAGACCAATGGAGCCTGTATGTGTGGGAGAGCGGGCTGCCCAGGTGAGTGGGGGACAGAGGAGAGACCAATGGGGCCTGTATGTGTGGGAGAGCGGGCTGCCCAGGTGAGTGGGGGACAGAGGAGAGACCAATGGAGCCTGTATGTGTGGGAGAGCGGGCTGCCCAGGTGAGTGGGGGACACGGGAGAGACCAATGGGGCCTGTATGTGTGGGAGAGCGGGCTGCCCAGGTGAGCAGGGGACATGGGAGAGACCAATGGGGCCTGTATGTGTGGGAGAGCGGGCTGCCCAGGTGAGCAGGCTGCCCAGGTGAGCAGGGGACATGGGAGAGACCAATGGGGCCTGTATGTGTGGGAGAGCGGGCTGTCCAGGTGAGAGGGGGACATGGGAGAGACCAATGGGGCCTGTATGTGTGGGAGAGCGAGCTGCCCAGGTGAGTGGGGGGCATGGGAGGACAGGGGAGAGACCAATGTGGCCTGTATGTGTGGGGGACATGGGAGAGACCAATGGGGCCTGTATGTGTGGGAGAGCGCGCTGCCCAGGTGAGTGGGGGACGTGGGAGAGCGAGCTGCCCAGGTGAGTGGGGAACAGGGGAGGACATGGGAGAGACCAATGGGGCCTGTATATGTGGGGAGCGGGCTGCCCAGGTGAGTGGGGGACATGGGAGAGACCAATGTGGCCTGTATGTGTGGGAGAGCGCGCTGCCCAGGTGAGTGGGGGACATGGGAGAGACCAATGGGGCCTGTATGTGTGGGAGAGCGGGCTGCCCAGGTGAGTGGGGGACATGGGAGAGACCAATGGGGCCTGTATGTGTAGAAGAGCGGGCTGCCCAGGTGAGTGGGGGACAGGGGAGGGACCAATGGGGCCTGTATGTGTGGGAGAGCGGGCTGCCCAGGTGAGTGGGGGACATGGGAGGACAGGGGAGAGACCAATGGGGCCTGTATGTGTGGGAGAGCGAGCTGCCCAGGTGAGTGAGGGGCCTTGGGGGGACATGGGAGAGACCAATGGGGCCTGTATGTGTGGGGGAGCGGGCTGCCCAGGTGAGTGGGGGACATGGAAGAGACCAACGGGGCCTGTATGTGTGGGAGAGCGGGCTGACCAGGTGAGTGGGGGACAGGGGAGAGACCAACGGGGCCTGTATGTGTGGAAGAGCGAGCTGCCCAGGTGAGTGGGGGGCAGGGGAGAGACCAATGGGGCCTGTATGTGTGGGAGAGCGGGCTGCCCAGGTGAGTGGGGGACATGGGAGAGACCAATGGGGCATGTATGTGTGGGAGAGCGAGCTGCCCAGGTGAGTGGGGGACATGGGAGAGACCAATGGGGCATGTATGTGTGGGAGAGCGGGCTGCCCAGGTGAGTGGGGGACAGGGGAGAGACCAATGGGGCCTGTATGTGGTGGAGAGCGGGCTGCCCAGGTGAGTGGGGGGACATGGGAGGGACCAATGGGGCCTGTATATGTGGGAGAGCGAGCTGCCCAGGTGAGTGGGGGACATGGGAGAGACCAATGGGGCCTGTATGTGTGGGAGAGCGGGCTGCCCAGGTGAGTGGGGGACATGGGAGAGACCAATGGGGCCTGTATATGTGGGAGAGCGAGCTGCCCAGGTGAGTGGGGGACATGGGAGAGACCAATGGGGCCTGTATGTGTGGGAGAGCGGGCTGCCCAGGTGAGTGCGGGACATGGGAGAGACCAATGGGGCCTGTATGTGTGGGAGAGCGAGCTGCCCAGGTGATTGGGGGACAGGGGAGAGACCAATGGGGCCTGTATGTGTGGGGAGAGCGGGCTGCCCAGGTGAGTGGGGGACATGGGAGAGACCAATGGGGCCTGTATGTGTGGGAGAGCGAGCTGCCCAGGTGAGTGGGGGACATGGGAGAGACCAATGGGGCCTGTATGTGTGGGAGAGCGGGCTGCCCAGGTGAGTGGGGGACAGCGGGCTGCCCAGGTGAGTGGGGGACATGGGAGAGACCAATGGGGCCTGTATATGTGGGAGAGCGGGCTGCCCAGGTGAGTGGGGGACATGGGAGAGACCAATGGGGCCTGTATATGTGGGAGAGCGAGCTGCCCAGGTGAGTGGGGGGCATGGGAGGAAATGGGAGAGACCAATGGGGCCTGTATATGTGGGAGAGCGGGCTGCCCAGGTGAGTGGGGGACATGGGAGAGACCAATGGGGCCTGTATGTGTGGGAGAGCGGGCTGCCCAGGTGAGTGGGGGACAGGGGAGAGACCAATGTGGCCTGTATGTGTGGGAGAGCGGGCTGCCCAGGTGAGTGGGGGACAGGGGAGGGCATGGGAGAGACCAATGGGGCCTGTATATGTGGGGAGCGGGCTGCCCAGGTGAGTGGGGGACATGGGAGAGACCAATGGGGCCTGTATGTGTGGGAGAGCGGGCTGCCCAGGTGAGTGGGGGACAGGGGAGGGCATGGGAGAGACCAATGGGCCCTGTATATGTGGGGAGCGGGCTGCCCAGGTGAGTGGGGGACATGGGAGAGAACAATGGGGCCTGTATGTGTGGGAGAGCGGTCTGCCCAGGTGAGCAGGGGACATGGGAGAGACCAATGGGGCCTGTATGTGTGGGAGAGCGGGCTGCCCAGGTGAGTGGGGGACAGAGGAGAGACCAATGGGGCCTGTATGTGTGGGGAGCGGGCTGCCCAGGTGAGTGGGGGACATGGGAGAGACCAATGGGGCCTGTATGTGTGGGAGAGCGGGCTGCCCAGGTGAGTGGGGACATGGGAGAGACCAATGGGGCCTGTATGTGTGGGAGAGCGGGCTGCCCAGGTGAGTGGGGGAAATGGGAGAGACCAATGGGGCCTGTATGTGTGGGAGAGCGGGCTGCCCAGGTGAGTGGGGGACATGGGAGAGACCAATGGGGCCTGTATGTGTGGGAGAGCGGCCTGCCCAGGTGAGTGGGGGAAATGGGAGAGACCAATGGGGCCTGTATGTGTGGGAGAGCGGGCTGCCCAGGTGAGTGGGGGACATGGGAGAGACCAATGGGGCCTGTATATGTGGGAGAGCGAGCTGCCCAGGTGAGTGGGGGGCATGGGAGGAAATGGGAGAGACCAATGGGGCCTGTATATGTGGGAGAGCGGGCTGCCCAGGTGAATGGGGGACATGGGAGAGACCAATGGGGCCTGTATGTGTGGGGAGTGGGCTGCCCAGGTGAGTGGGGGACAGGGGAGAGACCAATGTGGCCTGTATGTGTGGGAGAGCGGGCTGCCCAGGTGAGTGGGGGACAGGGGAGGGCATGGGAGAGACCAATGGGGCCTGTATATGTGGGGAGCGGGCTGCCCAGGTGAGTGGGGGACATGGGGAGAGACCAATGGGGCCTGTATGTGTGGGAGAGCGGGCTGCCCAGGTGAGTGGGGGACAGGGGAGGGCATGGGAGAGACCAATGGGCCCTGTATATGTGGGGAGCGGGTTGCCCAGGTGAGTGGGGGACATGGGAGAGAACAATGGGGCCTGTATGTGTGGGAGAGCGGGCTGCCCAGGTGAGCAGGGGACATGGGAGAGACCAATGGGGCCTGTATGTGTGGGAGAGCGGGCTGCCCAGGTGAGTGGGGGGACATGGGAGAGACCAATGGGGCATGTATGTGTGGGAGAGCGGGCTGCCCAGGTGAGTGGGGGACAGGGGAGAGACCAATGGGGCCTGTATGTGGTGGAGAGCGGGCTGCCCAGGTGAGTGGGGGACATGGGAGGGACCAATGGGGCCTGTATGTGTGGGAGAGCGAGCTGCCCATGTGAGTGGGGGCCATGGGAGGACAGAGGAGAGACCAATGGGGCCTGTATGTGTGGGAGAGCGAGCTGCCCAGGTGATTGGGGGACAGGGGAGAGACCAATGGGGCCTGTATGTGTGGGAGAGCGGGCTGCCCAGGTGAGTGGGGGACATGGGAGAGACCAATGGGGCCTGTATGTGTGGGAGAGCGAGCTGCCCAGGTGAGTGGGGGACATGGGAGAGACCAATGGGGCCTGTATGTGTGGGAGAGCGGGCTGCCCAGGTGAGTGGGGGACAGCGGGCTGCCCAGGTGAGTGGGGGACATGGGAGAGACCAATGGGGCCTGTATATGTGGGAGAGCGAGCTGCCCAGGTGAGTGGGGGGCATGGGAGGAAATGGGAGAGACCAATGGGGCCTGTATATGTGGGAGAGCGGGCTGCCCAGGTGAATGGGGGACATGGAGAGACCAATGGGGCGTGTATGTGTGGGGAGTGGGCTGCCCAGGTGAGTGGGGGACAGGGGAGAGACCAATGTGGCCTGTATGTGTGGGAGAGCGGGCTGCCCAGGTGAGTGGGGGACAGGGGAGGGCATGGGGAGAGACCAATGGGGCCTGTATATGTGGGGAGCGGGCTGCCCAGGTGAGCAGGGGACATGGAGAGACCAATGGGGCCTGTATGTGTGGGAGAGCGGCTGCCCAGGTAAGTTGGGGGACATGGGAGAGACCAATGGGGCATGTATGTGTGGGAGAGCGGGCTGCCCAGGTGAGTGGGGGACAGGGGAGAGACCAATGGGGCCTGTATGTGTGGAGAGCGAGCTGCCCAGGTGAGTGGGGGACATGGGAGAGACCAATGGGGCCTGTATGTGTGGGAGAGCGGGCTGCCCAGGAGTGGGGGGACAGGGGAGAGACCAATGGGGCCTGTATGTGGTGGAGAGCGGGCTGCCCAGTGTGAGTGGGGGACATGGGAGGGACCAATGGGGCCTGTATATGTGGTGAGCGAGCTTGCCCAGGTGAGTGGGGGACATGGGAGAGACCAATGGGGCCTGTATGTGTGGGAGAGCGAGCTGCCCAGGTGAGTGGGGGCCATGGGAGTGAGACCAATGGGGCCTGTATGTGTGGGAGAGCGGGCTGCCCAGGTGAGTGGGGGACATGGGAGAGACCAATGGGGCCTGTATATGTGGGAGAGCGAGCTGCCCAGGTGAGTGGGGGACATGGAGAGACCAATGGGGCCTGTATGTGTGGGAGAGCGGGTCTGCCCAGGTGAGTGGAAGAGGGACCAATGGGGCCTGTATGTGTGGGGAGCGGGCTGCCCAGGTGAGTGGGGGGACATGGGAGAGACCAATGGGGCCTGTATGTGTGGAGAGCGGGCTGCCCAGGTTGAGTGGGGACATGGGAGAGACCAATGGGGCCTGTATGTGTGGAGGAGCGGGCTGCCCAGGTGAGTGGGGGAAATGGGAGAGACCAATGGGGCCTGTATGTGTGGGGAGCGGGCTGCCCAGGTGAGTGGGGGACATGGGAGAGACCAATGGGGCCTGTATGTGTGGGAGAGCGGCCTGCCCAGGTGAGTGGGGGAAATGGGAGAGGACCAATGGGGCCTGTATGTGTGGGAGAGCGGGGCTGCCCAGGGTGGAGTGGGGGACATGGGAGAGACCAATGGGGCCTGTATATGTGGGAGAGCGAGCTGCCCAGGTGAGTGGGGGGCATGGGAGGAAATGGGAGAGACCAATGGGGCCTGTATATGTGGGAGAGAGCGGGCTGCCCAGGTGAATGGGGGACATGGGGAGAGACCAATGGGGCCTGTATGTGTGGGGAGTGGGCTGCCCAGGTGAGTGGGGGGACAGGGGAGAGACCAATGTGGCCTGTATGTGTGGGAGAGCGAGCTGCCCAGGTGAGTGGGGGACAGGGGAGGGCATGGGAGAGACCAATGGGGGCCTGTATATGTGGGTGAGCGGGGCTGCCCAGGTGAGTGGGGGACATGGGAGAGACCAATGGGGCCTGTATGTGTGGGAGAGCGGGCTGCCCAGGTGAGTGGGGGGACAGGGGAGGGCATGGGAGAGACCAATGGGCCCTGTATATGTGGGAGCGGGTTGCCCAGGTGAGTGGGGGACATGGGAGAGAACAATGGGGCCTGTATGTGTGGGAGAGCGGGCTGCCAGGTGAGCAGGGGGACATGGGAGAGACCAATGGGGCCTGTATGTGTGGGAGAGCGGGCTGCCCAGGTGAGTGGGGGGACATGGGAGAGACCAATGGGGCATGTATGTGTGGGAGAGCGGGCTGCCCAGGTGAGTGGGGGACAGGGGAGAGACCAATGGGGCCTGTATGTGGTGGAGAGCGGGCTGCCCAGGTGAGTGGGGGACATGGGAGGGACCAATGGGGCCTGTATGTGTGGGAGAGCGAGCTGCCCATGTGAGTGGGGGCCATGGGAGGACAGAGGAGAGACCAATGGGGCCTGTATGTGTGGGAGAGCGAGCTGCCCAGGTGATTGGGGGACAGGGGAGAGACCAATGGGGCCTGTATGTGTGGGAGAGCGGGCTGCCCAGGTGAGTGGGGGACATGGGAGAGACCAATGGGGCCTGTATGTGTGGGAGAGCGAGCTGCCCCAGGTGAGTGGGGGGACATGGGAGAGACCAATGGGGCCTGTATGTGTGGGAGAGCGGGCTGCCCAGGTGAGTGGGGGACAGCGGGCTGCCCAGGTGAGTGGGGGACATGGGAGAGACCAATGGGGCCTGTATATGTGGGAGAGCGAGCTGCCCAGGTGAGTGGGGGGCATGGGAGGAAATGGGAGAGACCAATGGGGCCTGTATATGTGGGAGAGCGGGCTGCCCAGGTGAATGGGGGGACATGGGAGAGACCAATGGGGCCTGTATGTGTGGGGAGTGGGCTGCCCAGGTGAGTGGGGGACAGGGGAGAGACCAATGTGGCCTGTATGTGTGGGAGAGCGGGCTGCCCAGGTGAGTGGGGGACATGGGAGAGACCAATGGGGCCTGTATATGTGGGGAGCGGGCTGCCCAGGTGAGCAGGGGACATGGGAGAGACCAATGGGGCCTGTATGTGTGGGAGAGCGGGCTGCCCAGGTAAGTGGGGGACATGGGAGAGACCAATGGGGCATGTATGTGTGGGAGAGCGGGCTGCCCAGGTGAGTGGGGGACAGGGGAGAGACCAATGGGGCCTGTATGTGTGGGAGAGCGAGCTGCCCAGGTGAGTGGGGGGACATGGGAGAGACCAATGGGGCCTGTATGTGTGGGAGAGCGGGCTGCCCAGGTGAGTGGGGGACAGGGGAGAGACCAATGGGGCCTGTATGTGGTGGAGAGCGGGCTGCCCAGGTGAGTGGGGGACATGGGAGGGACCAATGGGGCCTGTATATGTGGGAGAGCGAGCTGCCCAGGTGAGTGGGGGACATGGGAGAGACCAATGGGGCCTGTATGTGTGGGAGAGCGAGCTGCCCAGGTGAGTGGGGGCCATGGGAGAGACCAATGGGGCCTGTATGTGTGGGAGAGCGGGCTGCCCAGGTGAGTGGGGGACATGGGAGAGACCAATGGGGCCTGTATATGTGGGAGAGCGAGCTGCCCAGGTGAGTGGGGGACATGGGAGAGACCAATGGGGCCTGTATGTGTGGGAGAGCGGGCTGCCCAGGTGAGTGCGGGACATGGGAGAGACCAATGGGGCCTGTATGTGTGGGAGAGCGGGCTGCCCAGGTGTGTGGGGGACATGGGAGAGACCAATGGGGCCTGTATGTGGGGGAGAGCGGGCTGCCCAGGTGAGTGGGGGACATGGGAGAGACCAATGGGGCCTGTATGTGTGGGAGAGCGGGCTGCCCAGGTGAGTGGGGGACATGGGAGAGACCAATGGGGCCTGTATGTGTGGGAGAGCGGGCTGCCCAGGTGAGTGGGGGACATGGGAGAGACCAATGGGGCCTGTATGTGTGGGAGAGCGGGCTGCCCAGGTGAGTGGGGGACATGGGAGAGACCAATGGGGCCTGTATGTGTGGGAGAGCGGGCTGCCCAGGTGAGTGGGGAACATGGGAGAGACCAATGGAGTCTGTATGTGTGGGAGAGCGAGCTGCCCAGGTGATTGGGGGACATGGGAGAGACCAATGGGGCCTGTATGTGTGGGAGAGCGAGCTGCCCAGGTGATTGGGGGACAGGGGAGAGACCAATGGGGCCTGTATGTGTGGGAGAGCGGGCTGCCCAGGTGAGTGGGGGACAGCGGGCTGCCCAGGTGAGTGGGGGACATGGGAGAGACCAATGGGGCCTGTATGTGTGGGAGAGCGGGCTGCCCAGGGAGATCATGGGGGGGGGGGGGTAGAATGTGGTTACTTTGAGTGACAGAAGGGGGGCTGCCGTTATAAAGGAGACTGGGAAGGGGAGAGCAGGATTAGGGATAGAATAGATGGGGCTGTTACGGTGACAAAAGGGTGGACAGGACCGGGGGTGTTGAGAGAGAGAGAGAGAGGGACAACTGAGGAGGCATAGGATGACCTGCTGGTGAGACGAGGTAGGGAACAATAGTATTTTGGGGAGGTTTTGTAGTTATTTGGACACTAGTTATATGGACGTGTAAGCGGCATCTAGTATAGCGCAAGCTCTGTTTGCCCTGTTAAAAAGCTATGGATTGCTACTAACATTTATTTCATTCTGCTCGGCCATATTGGGCTCCATCCTATGACTGGTCAGAGTGTTAATGTGTAGCAGCAAACTGTGAATATCCATCTTACAGCTTATATTGCAACAACACTCATCACAGGGTCAGTGGCAGTGCTGTGTGTAATAGGCACTGCAATATGTAGATTCACAGCTTTCTCACTTCCCTCTCACACATTGACCCTTTCTGAGGGATGAGAAGGAAGGGGCAGCAACATGGCAGTCCCCTAGAGATGAAGGGGGCTTACAAATAGTCCATCGTTCTATGAAAATGGATTATTAGGCTTTTCATTGCGCTAGGAACAGTGTGCACCGTATCAGGGCTATGACTTGATTTACCTGTAATGTCTCTTTAAGAACTCGTCCTCATCCATCTTCACAGGGACCACCCGGCTGTCATCAAGAGGCGTTTCACCAGCGTGCTCATAGTGTCCGTGTTATCGCCTCTGTTCTTGTCTATGTGGAAGGAGCTGACTGGTGTAAAGGTGGGTCACGATTTGCCTGACCAGGGTCACAGAGTAGTGTCCACTAGTGAACGCTCTGCTGTACAGGATGAACAGTCCCATCTCTGTCTGCACTTGTTACCTTCAATAGTGATAGGGCTCAGCCTCCTGAGCCGGCCATAGGGCTCTCGCACATTGACACGTTGTCTTTTTTTTCTTTGTTGCATCTTAAAGAGCGATCACCTCCTTAGGATTATGTACTAAACCTAAAATATTGTACTTGAAGGTTTATGACCGGTCGTAGGAACAAATGTAATATCAGAGAGGGGCAAGCGCAGGACTGCCGCTCAATGCTAAAAAAGGTTTAAGGTGTGTCTCTTATCATTGCATCTAAGTGAAACCGAAACGGTCCGCTCAGAAAAAATGAGTGGTCCCTGTTACCAGGAGGTCTCTGTGTGACCGCTATCCAGACGGGTCCTGATCCGCATTATGTGCCTGACGCACGCCGCTATTGTCACATTACACCGCACCAGCAGTAATCCGTTGGCATTCAGTGTTATATTATAAATACAAGAGAGCGTCCGGGTCAGTGCCCAGATATTTGTATCGTCAGCATAATTGTAATTAACATAAGAGGTGATGTTTAGAGCTGATGTTCAGTAAATGTATCTGGAAGTTTCCTGGATTATGAAGCATCTGATAGAGGAGAATCAGAAGGACTTTAAACATTTATTGCATAAAAAAAAAAAAATCCCCAAATCAACATTAATACATTTATTCTAAAGTTTGCAAAATGTCAAGCCGTTGAAGCTAAATTAGCATAAAATTAATTATTAGTTGTGGCCAATCAGAGGCTGCCAACAATGTATCTGTTTCCCTCTCATTGGCTGAGACCAAGCAGCTTGTGGGACAGCTGTGATACTGACATCTGATTGGTTAAGATACTCTGCCTACATAGGATGCTCGGGGGTGGAGCTCACACAATGTACTTGGAATTACAAATATACTGAATTCCTCTGCTATGAGACGTCCAATCAGACACTTGCACACAGGAGACTCCCCCGGACTAATATCGGTTGTATCTGAGGGGATTCCCTTACGGTAACATCTTAATGTCATTGGGCCCTTCAGGAGCAAAACAAACCATAACAGAAGGAATGCCCAGGGGTCCCAGTGACAGTTGGTTGTCAGTACCCCGGAGCATAGTGAATACTGTGAGGTACAGAAGCTCGGCATCTTCTATCCAGACTAGCAACAGGAAAGTGCCCGGCTCCCTCGTCCCAGACATGTCCCATCCATATAGGAGTGCTGTATATAGCAGTGAGAGTGCTCCTTGTATGTGTCTATTATGTCTGTACATAGTCTTAAGAAAAACTGCCTGCTGGGAGGTGTCTTGGAGCATCTCTGATTCTGTCCTCACATTAACCCTTACTTTCTTTTTTCAGACTGATGCACCGTTGCTCTCTCTCATGGGATTTCGCTGTGAGGGAATCATCACTGCAACAATACTCCCGTTACTACTCACCATGGTAAGCATTGGACTCATATAGCCATGCTGTATATGACTACTTCAGGATATTTTATCTCCATTAAAAAAAGGACCAGTGTAGTTACTGTATACTGTCGTTAGGGCTGGGGTAGGTGGTGCTGTCCCACATGGCACAATAAGCGATGTGCTCCTGTCATTAGGGGTGGGGTAGGTGGTGCTGTCCCACATGGCACAATAAGCGATGCGCTCCTGTCGTTAGGGGTGGGGTAGGTGGTGCTGTCCCACATGGCACAATAAGCGATGTGCTCCTGTCGTTAGGGGTGGGGTGGGTGGTGCTGTCCCACATGGCACAATAAGAGATGTGCTCCTGTCATTAGGGGTGGGGTAGGTGGTGCTGTCCCACGTGGCACAATAAGCGATGTGCTCCTGTCATTAGGGGTGGGGTAGGTGGTGCTGTCCCACATGGCACAATAAGCGATGTGCTCCTGTCATTAGGGGTGGGGTAGGTGGTGCTGTCCCACATGGCACAATAAGCGATGCGCTCCTGTCATTAGGGGTGGGGTGGGTGGTGCTGTCCCACACGGCACAATAAGTGATGTGCTCCTGTCATTAGGGGTGGGGTAGGTGGTGCTGTCCCACATGGCACAATAAGCGATGTGCTCCTGTCGTTAGGGCTGGGGTAGGTGGTGCTGTCCCACATGGCACAATAAGCGATGTGCTCCTGTCGTTAGGGGTGGGGTAGGTGGTGCTGTCCCACATGGCACAATAAGAGATGTGCTCCTGTCATTAGGGGTGGGGTAGTTGGTGCTGTCCCACATGGCACAATAAGCGATGTGCTCCTGTCATTAGGGGTGGGGTAGTTGGTGCTGTCCCACATGGCACAATAAGAGATGTGCTCCTGTCATTAGGGGTGGGGTAGGTGGTGCTGTCCCACGTGGCACAATAAGCGATGTGCTCCTGTCATTAGGGGTGGGGTAGGTGGTGCTGTCCCACATGGCACAATAAGCGATGTGCTCCTGTCATTAGGGGTGGGGTAGGTGGTGCTGTCCCACACGGCACAATAAGCGATGTGCTCCTGTCGTTAGGGGTGGGGTAGGTGGTGCTGTCCCACATGGCACAATAAGCGATGTGCTCCTGTCGTTAGGGGTGGGGTAGGTGGTGCTGTCCCACATGGCACAATAAGAGATGTGCTCCTGTCATTAGGGGTGGGGTAGGTGGTGCTGTCCCACGTGGCACAATAAGCGATGTGCTCCTGTCATTAGGGGTGGGGTAGGTGGTGCTGTCCCACTTGGCACAATAAGCGATGTGCTCCTGTCATTAGGGGTGGGGTAGGTGGTGCTGTCCCACATGGCACAATAAGCGATGTGCTCCTGTCGTTAGGGGTGGGGTAGGTGGTGCTGTCCCACATGGCACAATAAGCGATGTGCTCCTGTCGTTAGGGGTGGGGTAGGTGGTGCTGTCCCACATGGCACAATAAGGGATGTGCTCCTGTCATTAGGGGTGGGGTAGGTGGTTCTGTCCCACATGGCACAATAAGCGATGTGCTCCTGTCATTAGGGGTGGGGTAGGCGGTGCTGTCCCACATGGCACAATAAGCGATGTGCTCCTGTCATTAGGGGTGGGGTAGGTGGTTCTGTCCCACGTGGCACAATAAGGGATGTGCTCCTGTCATTAGGGGTGGGGTAGGTGGTGCTGTCCCACTTGGCACAATAAGCGATGTGCTCCTGTCATTAGGGGTGGGGTAGGTGGTGCTGTCCCACGTGGCACAATAAGGGATGTGCTCCTGTCATTAGGGGTGGGGTAGGTGGTGCTGTCCCACTTGGCACAATAAGCGATGTGCTCCTGTCATTAGGGGTGGGGTAGGTGGTGCTGTCCCACGTGGCACAATAAGCGATCTGCTCCTGTCATTAGGGGTGGGGTAGGTGGTGCTGTCCCACGTGGCACAATAAGGGATGTGCTCCTGTCATTAGGGGTGGGCTAGGTGGTGCTGTCCCACATGGCACAATAAGCGATGTGCTCCTGTCATTCCTTGTGTGTTTGGGTGGTACCAATCTTGTCAGGTTCATGCTATTTTATAATTAGTGTAACATTTGTTTAACACTGTCAAGGACCCCTTTTTCCAGTTCCTGGATCTTAGCCCATTAAAGGACAGACACCTTGGCTCCAGCCACTCCATTGTACTCTGCTCTGGCCCATTGTTGGCAAATTCAGTTAATCCCATCTGCCATGTACTCTATCTAAGGCCTGGATGTGTATTAGAAGGTAGCTTTATTGTCTTCAAGTGCCAGCTATGAAGGTACTGCTAGACCCCAATGTGGGGTCATCTCCTGTAACGGTCTGGCACACCCTCTCATTGTTACATTTTGTACACCACCTATGTAGCTAACTACTATGAAAAGGCAAATTTATTTTAAACTAAATCTGTTCACTTCTGGAGACATATATAAATCCTGTGTCTCTTATTTTGCTGCTGCATGGCGGCAGGGAGGTACAGGGAGACTCTGTAGGATCCTGCTGGGGTAGGTTTGACTGTAAAAAGTCTTATCAAGCCCCCTAAGAAGGAGCAGGTCTGGAGTCTTTGGTAGCCTGGAAGTGCTATTTTTCTGATGCAAGGACCCTGACCGATACAGAAGACTGATATCAGGGTGCTGGGATTTCCAGGAACCCCATGGTCCTTGCGGGTAGTTACCTGTAGTCTATAGCAAGTGGCCCTGGGATTGTCCCAAAAAGTGGCCATACATTGCACTAGCCATTTTCCCCCTACAATAATATCTTTGAGATATTTAGCACTGTTGGTGCTGCATTACAAAGCTAATATTCTGCTCCTGAATATAAATGAGCTGCTTTTGTGTGTTAGTTTGTGACTGTGCTGAGTCTACCACTATGTTATAATGCCGTTAGATCCCCTCTCCTGCACAGCGAGCAAACTCTAATAATTCCCAAAAACCATGTTGATACCTCTGGAATGATTTATTTTATAGGAAATGACACATACAATGTTTAGTCTCGTTTTAATGGTATTCTAGAAGACGCCAGCATTTGGTTGTGGTGGCCCTGTAACGGTATAACACAGCCCTTTGCATAATGGTATATTGGCTACAACAGGAGATACACCGGTAGGATCTCGAACCGGTTATGTACGGAGAGCTCACCGGGTCCCTCATGGTCCGTCAATACCACCCTGTAGAACATTTGTCCTGAATGCTTGGACCAGAACTTATCAGCACTTGGAGAATGCGAAACTTCAACTACTGCAACTTGCTCCTTGCTGGCCTCTTCATGTCCTCAATGGTTTGTCTTGTATGTAACCCCAGTATAGCGCTACGGGATATGTTGCTGCATTCCAAATAAAGGATCAGAACAATAAGTTCCCTTTTTTTTTTCCAGGTCTTGTTCCTCGGCCCTCTGGTCCAGCTCTCCTTAGACTGCCCGTGGGACTTTATTGATGGCTTAAAAGTGGCCTTTGGTGAGCGCACAAACCGAACAACAAAACATGACCCCCAAATCTGCTGTCTGCTTTGTCCTCTTCTCTAATTGTCCTCTCCCCCAGACCCCCGGTTTTGGATGCTGTGTGTGACGGACATGCGGTGGCTGCGGAATCAGGTGATCGCCCCTCTGACTGAGGAATTGGTGTTTAGGGCATGTATGCTGCCAATGTTGGTGCCATGTACTGGGCCAGGACCCGCCATCTTTACATGTCCTCTCTTCTTTGGGATTGGTGAGTATGGCGCAAGTATGTGTTTGCCTCTAATTTACAGTTCTATTTGTGATGGATCTTATTAATAGTGCAGTGTTGTGTCTACAACGTAGGAGCCAGAAACATGTAGGAGCCTGGAAAGAAGATCCTCATAGAGATGTATTGTATTTTGTAAATTATTTATTTTAGTTGCCCTTCTCTCCTCCTTCCTAGTACTAGTCATCGGGGCTCACCAACAGACCATGATTTGTGGATATTTGACTGTAGTTGTGTTAATCAACCAGTTCACGGGCAGGGATATCCTCAAATCTTGGCCTGATTTCTTTGTGTCTATGAATATGCACCATTGTCTATGAATGTTGTTCTGTGAGTTCTGCATTTTTTTTTTTTTTTACCAAAATTTCCGACCACGTAGGAACCTTTTCTTGTTTCCAATCTGAGGCAATGGAGATTTTAGTTGCCATAAAGATCTGTGCCAAAAGAGCTTTTATTTCTGTTGTGACATTTTTGGGAAAGATATGAATAGGGGGTATTTCAGCATTAAAGGGAAGATCTATCCCAAATGTTGGTTTTATTTGAAAAAGTCTAAAAATTCTTGTTTAATGATTTAGTTTGTGGCTATAAATGTTTTACACTTCAGCATATGATGATCCCTCAAACTACAATCATCGTCTACAGGACTCTAATCTCATGTTTGTTGGGCAGAGGCTATTGATAACAGTATGCAATTTGGACTCCATGTTTTTCTTTTTGATTTATTTATTTGTCCCTCAGGCAGAGCTGGTTATATATCTACCTCTGTGTTTATCAGGTGCATGGCCAGCTCTGCTTGGAAGCTGGACTAAAAAAGAAAAAGAAAAAAAAAGTCTGACCAGTCAGACTCTATTCAGACTGAGCATGCTCAGTAAATGGGGCATGGCTATAATTGCTGATGCACTGTCACTGGGCAAGGCCAATGGAGCAGCTGCAAGCAGATTACAATATAGCTGTTACCTCTGTTTAGGCGGTGAAGCTAAAAATGTCACCTGAAATAGCCAGTGGCGGTGGAGCTAAAAAATGTCACTGGACAACCTTCTTTCAAGCTCCATGATGGACCAGCTCTACCTGGGAGCTGGACCATGTCCCCAGGGAGGTGGGAAAGGCAACTCTGCTTTTGTTGTGTTTAGGTGGAGGAGATGATGTAAGTTATGGAAAGCACAGAGAACAGGTTTAAATTATAAACAAAGTGCATTCACAGCTGTATTTAGCGTGTCTGATAACACAATATTTTGTCTTTTCAGCTCATTTCCATCATGTTATTGAGCAGCTCCGGTTTCGTCAGGGAACAGTAATTAATATTTTCCTTTCTGCTGGTACGTTGCATGATTTATTTCACATAACTACTCTGTATCGCATATTATAATTGTCAAACTGTTATCTTTCATCATGCTTGCGAGGCGAGCCGCTTGAAGCCTTCTGAGCTCGGAGGGCTTAGGCTGCGAGCCTCACTGGACTTAGGCAAAAAAATCCAAGCTCGGAATCTCCGGGGCACAAAAATCTGACCTTGCAAAAATACGAATGTAACGGCCAAACCGCGGAAATCCCAAAACACGATAAATAAAAAAATAATTAAAACACACACCGCACAGGGGGAGAGCCAGGACGCCTGGGAGTGAGGTTATAAGCAAATTTTTTAGCAGTGTTTTGTCATTCAATCGTCTAAGCGATGGGGGAAAAAAAACGAATGGTGGACGAAAAACACAAAAAAAAAACTGCATGAAAACTAGGCTGAGCAAAGTTAGGCACTCAGGACTTGGAAAATACACAGCGCCAAAGACAGTACAACACCAGGCACGCAGGACTTTGAAAATTAAAACCAACGCCAGTCATCGCGCCACGCAAACATTCAGCCAACAGAGTAGAAACACACAGGGAAGGGACAGAGGGAGACGCTGAGACACGTGGCAACCCCGAGCACAAAACTTGCAGGTTAATGACCCCTGCAATGACCGGCCCCCGTACAGTAGGGCGGGAGGAAGGGTTCGCAGTGACTGCCGAACGTGCGCAGCGAGGCGAAAGCCTCAACTATTCTACCCGGCACTTTTTGACGGGCAATTCACTAGTAATAATTAGAATTGTTATAATGTCTCTGAATAACCTTCTCTGTATAATTCGCATCTATTCTCTGTATAGTTCTCTCTACTCGCCATCCCTCTCTTGCACCGTCTAATAGAACATTTCCTTTAGCTTTTCAGTTTTCCTACACGGCGGTGTTTGGAGCCTACACAGCCTTTATCTTCATAAGAACAGGTGAGTACTTTGTATTTAATATCTGAGTGGCCTGAAGGAGTTGGGGGCTCCTAATATAGTTAGAGGTTATTCAGATAAAAGCATAATGTCCCCTTTTTGGTGGGTGTTGTAGGTAAATGTGGACAACTGGGTAATAGCTGTCATTTCAGTCTGGTCCCACTCAATAGAGTGATCCAGCCCCAAAATACCAGGCAATGCTAACATGAACACAAACTGCAGACCTATGTTTGGCCCGTCATTGGGCCTCGTCAGCAGGTTGAACATTTTGTTCTGTGGTGTGGGACTGTATGTCTATTCCACAGCTCCACTTCCATTTTCTCTCCTCCCCCATAAAACCTGTCCATACTTACAGGGTCGGATTTACACGTGAGGCACCCTAGGCACTAGCCTTCTGTCTTATGGTAATTCTGGGCCTGTCTGTAATGCTCTTTAATTCCTCCCTGGCACAGTTGGTTATATCTGAGGAGGCCTCTGTGTATCGTCTGGGTCTCTCCGGCTGTCTTAGTGAAAGGTTTACCATCTCAATCCAATAAAATGATGCATCTCCAATTTCATACAGAACACTCCCCTTTTTTATATATATATATATATATAATTTCCATGTTTTCTTGTTTCTAGGACACGTTATCGGCCCTGTACTCTGCCATTCTTTCTGCAACTACATAGGTTTCCCAGCCATTTTTACAGCTTTGGACCACCCTCAACGCTCAACCATTCTGCTCTTTTACATTCTTGGGGTTGTGCTCTTTTTCCTGCTGCTTTACCCCACTACCGACCCCTCGCTGTATGGGGACATCCCAATATGTCACTTACTTGAGAAAGGATCCACAGAATATAACTCTCTTTGTTCCTGACGACTCTAGCAAACAAAGCCATAACCTCCTCGGATCTTGATCAAGGCCATGGGGAGAGCTGACCCTCCGAGATCGATCTTTCATGGACCACTTTCTTCTAATATTTAAAACCAATGGCCGTTTTGAAGATCTGTTGACTTCATCTTAATGGTGTTTTGGTAAAATGTTCCTCTTCCATGAGGAATAAGGCAGCTCTTTGTTGTAATGACAGGACTTCAAGATGGCCAATTTGTGGATGAACTTTGTGCCATCGATGGAAAGAGACGATCTTCTAATGCTCAACCCTTTGATAACTTCTCAAGATGCCTGGCTGCTTCACATTCCACCAACAATATAAGCAATTAACCCAGCATTTAATGAACCTCTTCAAGATGGTTGGGTCTCCTCTAGAACTCCTGTCCAGTCAAGGTGTTCCTCACATCTACTCTGCTATATTTTTGGACGCAAAAATGATTCCATAGTATTCTATTTTTGTACATTCTCTGTGGATCCAGAATTAAATTATTTTCTGCTTTGTTGGATATATTGTTCTTGCAGATTCTAAGCGTTCTCCGTGGAACCACCAAACTGACCGCCAGCTCTTCCTTCTTTCTTTCTTGTGACTTTTTACTGTCTAACGATTTGGTGTTGGGAGGATCCGGCCAGAGTGACGTTTCTATTTTTATATAAATGGAGAGATCTATCGCGCTATTTGCTGCCAAACTGGGCGGTTTCTTTCCACGCAAGGTGATAACGCTACTTTTTGACAACAGAATTTTGGATACTGTAACTATCTATTTTTCCAGTGTAAATCCATTTATGTAAAAGCAATACGGTCTGTGTTTACATTACTTGAGCGCTCCTTGTCTTTGTGAGACATGAGAATGGATTGACAGAGCATCACGTCTCCTTCTTGAAGTTATCGTTTGTATTCAAATGCATAACCCAAGAAGGTGACGAGGCTCAGGGAAGTCCCATGGTTTCTAGAATGTCTTCTTGAGAGTATTAAAAAATATATATATAAATACATATATCATCTTTTCGCTTATGGTGGGCAAAAGTGGTAGAAGCCTCCACCAGGAAATAAAGGGTACATTTGTGTTGACATCTGAATGTCTAAAAATAAGGTAAAAAAAGGTATTTCTTCCCCGAATTACGAGAGAGTTATTGTACTGTGTGGGGGACTTGCAAATGAGCCCACAAGGATTATAACTCTTATCCGTTACCTTTTTATACATGGCTCCTTTTAGGCGTATACTCACTATATTACACTTCTTTATAACCTAGGATGGATTATGCACCAGTACGACCATCCCACATACAGCACTGTTTCGACCTAATGGATCTCACCAGTGTGAGGCTGGTCGACATTGTGCTATAACTTTTGTACGGAGGTTATTTACCATAATTTAATTAGGTGAGATGATCCCATCCACTTATTGGGCCCTTCCACTAGATTTAATGATTACTTGGACCTATTACTTCCCCTTTTTTTTTTTTTTTTAATGTCAAGCTTATGGGAAATGACATGAAGGTTGGGATTGCCGATCAGTCCACAGATGATGTTCCACCACCAGAAGGTCGGGTGGAGCCAGGTTTTGTGTCACTGCTGAAGGTCCTCCATTTTGTTTGCTTCAACTTTACCCTATCAGGGATATCTTAAAGGAACACAATCACCTCAATGCAAGATGGCACCTACACTAATCAAGCACAAACTGTCCCAACCAAATGGCCAGTACAATGTGCCACTAATTGCTTTGGAATATATAGAGACACAACCAACAGACGAGTATAATATATATTTTTTCAGAAAAGTAAATGTATTTAAAAATTACGTTAAACCTAGTATTTACTAAGCTGGGTAAAAGATGGTATTGAGTTTTCCCGATGGTACCAGTTTGGGTTTGTGCTTATTTACCGATACCAGATTGTGGATGATGACTAATTGTGCTCTTGTGGCCATTTATGTGAGTGTCTCCGATATAGGTGACCTAAAAATGTGAGCGCTGGGTCCCACTCTGAGTACTTTAACCCTCCATGTGCTCCCAGACTGGCTTATTGTACTCACCGTTTGTATTTTCTGTTGGGGTGGCAGCTTTTTGGATTTATGTTATGGAGTAAAATGAGAATTTATTTGCAACTCGCGTAGTTGGTCTTATTAGATCACATTGAGGTTCATTGCATTAAATGGGAAGATTAGGCACTGAATGAACCCTTAAAATGACTATTGTTAAATCTGTGTCTGTGCTGCTGGTGAGCTCATCCTGGGAGCAGATACTTGGGATTCCAAAGAAGCCGTTACACAAAATGTACTGTGATTTTTTTTTTTTTTTTTTTTACATTCTCTTTTTTTATTTTATTTATTTTTTGGTAAACAAACAGCTGCTTAATTCTGACATTTTACTCATTCCATAAATATAGAACATTTTTGTTTATTCCATTCAGACTGTTGTCTTGTAAGTGTGGTATGTTATTACTGAATGTGACAGGTAACCTCCATATGGTCGTGTGCAATGCTCATAGATATTTCTGTAGACGCGCACAGTGTTCATGGGTCAGACACACTGAGGTTGTTGCTGCTCTTTCACTTTAAAGAAACTCTAACTCGCTTGAAATCCAGAAGCAAATAGTTCTTGTATGTGGCTGCCAGCCGCAGTTTAAGCAGACACAGACTGTATAGGACTGGATGTGCTGTGTAGTGTCCTAGCCTATCAGGGACCACATCTCAACAGCAGAGAGATGGTCACTGACAGGTTAGTATGAGAAACTGCACAGCAAGTACTACAGAGTCTGTCTGCATAAGCTGCAGAGGGCAGACCCCTTTGCATCTTTTGACTGATTTTTAGACCGTAAATACTGTTTTAACAAAGTCCACGTCAGTACATAGATACACAGGGATATTATATACCTAGTACCACCCATGAATTGGCTATATCTCATTAAGAATGATAGTAAAATGGTGGCTTTTCAGCCAATCATATTGCACATCCTGGGATGCATTTTCTTGATTCCCTGTCACTGGCTCATATATGTAATTTTCATTATAGAAGGTGGTGGTGGGGCGGGGTACATTTTGGACACAGCCTATTTCTTTGCTTTTGCTACCACTAAGGTGCTGTTAAGGGGTGAATCATCACTGAGTACATATCTGTGTCCGGTGCTCGTTTGATACATGGCGGCGGGTCCATCTCTATTAATTTACAATGCGTTTCCAAGCTATTTTTTTGTTTTTATTAAAGGACCATTACATTCCATATTTTTAAAGAATGTGTTGTTATTGGGCAAAATCTGTTGGGATGGTAAAATAATGGTTATGTCATTAAATATTATATGAAACATCGGCCTGATCTGTTCCTGTATCCGTCCTCGGATGTACAATAAGTAAATACTGTGCACAAATGGCTGGTAAAGCAGTCTGCAGGTTATATGTGCAACAAAGGGGTCCTGGGAAAAGTCCAAAAAAACATGTGATACAGAAAATAGGCTTTTCATTTTTATAATTCATGCATATTTCCCCTTTCCTAATGGCCACAGAGCATAACTGCTCCCATCCCGACCTCCTAAGATCATCATGATGACAGCTTGTCTTCCACTGCTTCGTTGTTAGCAATGGTCCCCCAACCATCTCACTACGACTGGTCCCCGTGCTCTGGCGAAGTCCAAGGTTTGGTGCGTGCGTGTCTTGATCCATGATTTGCTTCTGGACAGACGTTATCCGTAGGAACCCCATGCTAGGTGCACAGTCCATTTCCTCCTCCAAGGGCGGGTGGGTATGACTGCTCCCATCCAGGCTCTTCCCTTGGTTAATAGGCTCACAGACATCCTTTGTCCTCTCCACCGCTTGTGATAGTGATGGTACCCCAGACATCTGGATATGGCTGGTCTAGTAAGGTCCGGTGCTACTTTCTGCCCCACGGTCTGTGGTTGGCTCCTGGACATAAGTTATGTGCTGCAGTCCCACTACTGGTTCACAGTCCCTCTCTGGTTCCTTACAGAGTGCTGGAGCATGGTGGCTCAATCCCAGACCGTCCACATGGCCTGCTGTTAACATCTGAGGCTCAGACTCCAATGTACGATACCATTCTCATCTGTCCCAATCATAGCAAGGACCTGGTAAGAGTCCACAGCATCCTCTCCCCAGACCCCTTGGGCGTAATTACTCTTGTCCATGGTAACTAGTCTATAGACAATTGAGTCTAAATACCTTTGGCCACAGGTATTCCCCTCTAAATAGGCGATCTTCTAGGAAGGAATTGGCCTCTCTCTGACCCGCAGTCATGTCAATCCCTCTAAAAGAAATTACATTTCTATGTATTCCAGAAAGCATGGCTCTAAAATGGTCTCTCTCACAGCATTTCCAAACCGCCACTGAACCGAGACAAAAGGATTTCCCTCCCCCAGTTACATGAGTGGGCCGAACACATTCAAATCCCCCGCCCAGATTAGCATCTCCCAATAATATCATTGGACAACTGGGGGCTTGGCTTGTCCACCTTAGGGGGGGTGGACGACTGGGCCGATCCCACATAGCATAAGAGCGGCAAACAGAACAAAGGGCCTGTACTTACCCCAACATCCTGCAGTTAAACCATGTGGACAAGAATTGGAATTACATGACAAAATGGCTACAGAATCCAAAAGTCCTCTGGTCAGGAAAATAGATCTTCACAAGCACTCCCCCCTGCGACCCAGCGAAGAAGGGGTGATCCCCCCTGCATTGCCCCCACGATGAGCTGACTGCTACGTTCTGGTGCAAGTCATTGTCGGTTTTAGGAAAACAATAGTCTGTAAGTGTCCATAGTCCAGTGTCCACAGGGTCAAAGTGATTCAATATGCTGCAATAGGACCAGTAATGACACCCAGCCCACACAATTTCCATGCATAATAGGGTGTTATGGGTATCCGGGGGTTTATGGGAATAACATCCTCTTTGTCCTCCAATTGTAATCCAAAAGCTGAAAGTGGGTAGCACCAGGGGTGGAGGCTCCAACGTCGGCTGCAAGGAGCCGAAGGCTCATTGCAGGCTGCAAATGCGGACGTGGAGGCTCAAAGGCGCCTCCCACGCGGTTACAAACACCCACACAAGAATCACCATTATGACCTCGCAAACCGCGGGCACCTAAAAAGTCAAAACACAATAAATACCCACAAAAAACACATAAAAAGCTTACCCACAGCAAGGGGGGGCACCCATGACCTCTGCAAGTGAAGTTACACCTCCATTTAAGTCCAAATTCCCGAGATCAGACACACGAAAATCCCCTAAGCGAGAGAAAAAATGGCAGCCGAAAAGACCATAACAGCCGTACCGCGCGCACCTAAAAATAGTCAAAACACAATAAATATCCACAAAAAATACATAAAAAGCTTACCCATAGCAAGGGGGGCACTCTGAAAGTGAAGTTACACCTCCATTTAAGTCCAAATTCCAGAGTTCAGACACGAAGAAGGGATCCGAGATAAGCTCGGAGACCTGTATTAACCCCACATTAACCATCGCAGTAAGGGTCCCGATCGCACGCGATCGGGGACCCCTGCTGCAATGAAAATTCAAAATTCCCGCGTTACGGGTCCTTAAAGGACCGTAAAAATCCTTAAAGGACCCGTTATAAAAACAAATATACACCATCATGCGTGGGGCTCTATACAGACCCCCATCAACCATTAATTAACCCTGTCACTCATGGGGGTCAATATAGACCCCAATAAGTCCTTATTAACCCTGTCACTCATGGGGGTCAATACAGACCCCCCATAAGCACTTAATTAACCCCTCACTCATGGGGGTCAATACAGAACCCCATAAACCCCTAATTAACCCTGTCATTCATGGGGGTCAATATAGACCCCCATAAGCCCTTCATTAACCCTGTCACTCATGGGGGTCAATACAGACCCCCATAAGCACTTAATTAACCCTCTCAGTCATGGGGGTCAATACAGACACCCATAAACCACTAATTAACACCCTCACTCATGGGGGTCAATATTGACCCCCATAAGCCCTTCATTAACCCTGTCACTCATGGGGGTCAATACAGACCCTCATAAGCACTTAATTAACCCCCTCACTCATGGGGGTCAATACAGACACCCATAAACCACAAATTAGACCCCTCATTCATGGGGGTCAATATAGACCCCCATAAGCCCTTCATTAACCCTGTCACTCATAGGGGTCAATACAGACCCCCATAATCACTTAATTAACCCCTCACTCATGGGGGTCAATACAGACCCCCATAAGCACTTCCTTAACCCCCTCACTCATGGGGGTCAATATACACCCCCATAAGCCCTTCATTAACCCTGTCACTCATGGGGGTCAATACAGACCCCCATAAGCACTTAAGTAACACTGTCACTCATGGGGGTCAATAAAGACTCACATAATCCCATAAATAACCCTGGCAACCTTAATTAACCCCGTCACTCAGGAGGGTCAATACAGACCCCCATAAACCCCTAATTAACCCTATCTCTCATGGGGGTCCATACAGACGCTCATAAGCCTCTATTTAACCCCATTAGTCCCATAAGGGTATATTAAGACCATTATGGGCCTGTTACATCCCAACATTAACCACAAGCCCGAAGGCGCTCCGTGCCAGCAACTGCGGACCTCACAAAACTTACAGGGTTACGAAACAAAAATACGAGACGCGTTACAACCCATTACGACCTCCCAAAAATCGCCCGAAACCCACGCACATGAAAAAACGCAAAACACAATAAATACAAACAACAAATACATAAAAAGCTTACCTACAGCAAGGGAGGGCACCCAGGACCTTGAAAACTGAAGTTACACCTCAACTTAACTCCAAATAAAAGAGTTTAGACACCCGAAAATCCCCTAAGCGAGAGAAAAAATGGCCGCCAAAAAACGAAAACGAGGCTACAGCACTCTAAAGACGCAAAACACCACCAAACACCTATGGATTTTCCGAAAACGACGTACGAGATCCGAGACCAAGGACGCAACCCGCGCGACCCCAAAAACATTACAAACACATTAAATACACACAAAAAGGTTACTCACAGCAAGGGGGGGCACCCAGGATCTCTGCAAGTGAAGTTACACCGCGATTTAAGTCCACATTTCGGAGTTTAGACACCCGAAAATCACCTAAGCGAGAGAAAAAATGGCCGCTGAACAAAACGAAAACGAGGCTAAAGGACCCTAAACACACAAAACACCTACGGATTTTGCGAAAAAGTCGGACGACATCCAAAAACAAGGACGCAAAATCGGCCACGGCCGCATACCACACAGCTAGAAAGCTGAACATGAAGAGGAACTTCATCTGTCAGCACGACAACGACCCAAAGCATACATCCAAATCAACAGGAATGGCGTCACCAGAAGAAGATTAAAGTTTTGGAATGGCCCAGCCAGAGCCCAGACCTGAATCCGATTGTGATCTGAAGAGGGCTGTGCCCAGGAGATGCCCTCGCAATCTGACAGAGCAAAGAAGAGTCAAGTCACAATGTGCCATGCTGATAGACTCATACCCAAAAAGACTGATCACAAGGGGCTTCAACAAAGTATTAGTTTAAGGGTGTGCAGACTTATGCAACCATATTATTTTATTTTTATATTTTTTGTTCTCTCAACCTAAAAGATTTCAGTTTGTTTTTTAATTGAATTGTACAGTTTATAGGTCACATTAAAGGTGGAAAAAGTTCTGAAATGATTTATCTTTGTCTCATTTTTTACAGCACAGAAACCTGACATTTTAACAGGGGTGTGTAGACTTTTAATATCCACTGTATATCTAGAAACCCTGCGTCCTATCATAATACAGTGTCTTGCAAAAGTATTCACCCCCCTTGGCATTTTTCATGTTTTGTTGCCTCACAACCTTGAAGTAACCTGGATTGCTTGTGGATTTGCATCATTACAGAACCTGCCACAACTTTGAAGATGTTTTTGTTTTTATTGTGAAGTAAACAACAAATAGGACAAAATAACAGAACAAGTCCCTGTGCATAACTATTCACCCCCCTAAAGTCAATACTTTGTAGCGCCACCTTTTGCGCCAATCACAGCTCCAAGACACTTTGGATAAGTCTCTATGAGCTCGCCACATCTTACCACTGGGATTTTTGCCCATTCCTCCTTGCTGCTCCAGCTCCTTCAAGTTGGATGGTTTGTGCTTGTGAAACTTTAAGTCTGGCCACAGATTTCCTATTGGATTGAGGTCTGGGCTGTGACTCGGCCATTCCAACACATTTACATGTTTCCCCTTAGACCCCCCAAGTGTTGCTTTAGCCGTGTGTTTGGGGTCATTGTCCTGCTGGAAGGTGACCCTCCGTCCTAGTCTCAAATCACGCACAGAGGGGTACAGGTTTTACCCAAGAATATCCCTGTATTTAGCACCATCCATCTTTCCTCCAACTCTGACCAGTTTCCCAGTCCCATCCCCAAAGCATGATGCTGCCACCACCATGTGTCACTGTGGGGATGGTGCTCTTTGGGTGATGTGATGTGTTGGGTTTGCGCCAGACATAGTGTTTTCTTTGATGGCCGAAAAGGTTAATTTTCGTCTCATTAGACCAGAGCACCTTCCTCCATACATTTTGGGAGTCTCCCACATGCCTCCCAACGTGCCATTTTGTTTTTTGCTGAAAGTAATGGCTTTCTTCTGGCCACTTTGCCATAAAGCCCAACTCTATGGAGCGTACGGTTTATTGTCGTCCTATGTACAGATACTCCAGTCTCTGCTGTGGATCTCTGCAGCTCCTCCAGGGTTACCTTAGGTCTCTGTGCTGCCTCTCTGATTAATGCCCTCCTTGCCCGGTCCGTGAGTTCTGGTGGGAGGCCGTCTCTTGGCAGGTTTGCTGTTGCGCCATGTTCTTTCCATTTGGTTATGATAGATTTGATGGTGCTCCTGGGGATCATCAAAGACTTGGATATTTTTTTATAACCTAACCCTGACTTGTACTTCTCAACAACATTGTCCCTTACTTGTTTGGAGAGTTCCTTGGTCTTCATGGCAGTGTTTGGTTAGTGGTGCCTCTTGCTTAGGTGTTGCAGCCTCTGAGGTGTGTATATGTAATGACAGATCATGTGACACTTAGATTGCACACAGGTGGACATCATGTCACTAATTATGTGACTTCTGAAGGTAATTGGTTGCGCCGGAGCTTTTTATGGGCTTCATAACAAAGGAGGTGAATACATACGCACATGACAATTTTCTGTTTTCTATTTCTAAAAAATAGTTTTATGTATATATTTTTCTAATTTCACTTCACCAACTTAGACTATTGTGTTCTGATCCACCACATAAAATTCAGATTAACAAAACATTGACCTTAAGGCTGTAATGTAACAAAATAGGTAAAAAGTCACGGGGTGAATACTTTTGCAGGCATTGTATGTATCTAGAAACAGCTGCAGATCCTCACAGGGCTGTAATATAACAGATGGCATTCTAATGTTCTTATGTCGCAGCGTTATTTATTATTACGATTATTAATAATAATAATAATAATAATAATATTCGGCGCTCCTCTCCTTGTCCCCCGGTTGTCTGGGAGGGTCCGGGGTGTCTGGCTGCCCTCCTTCCTTCCACTTGCTGCTTTATCACATGACGAGGACCTGCGACTGCTGAGGAGACCGACAAGACCCGGAGCCTGGATTTGTACCACATGCTGGGAGTTATTGATTGCAGCCTGAGGATAATATAGAGGAGGGGTAGAGAGAGAGGGGGAGGGAGACAGAGGGGGAGAGGGAGGGAGAGAGGGGGAGAGAGAGACAGAGGGGTAGAGGGAGGGAGAGAGGGGGAGAGAGAGACAGAGGGGGAGAGGGAGGGGGAGAGGGGGAGAGAGAGACAGAGGTGGAGAGAGATAGGGGGAGAGAGAGAGGGGGAGGGAGACAGAGGGGGAGAGAGAGAGAGGGGGAGAGGGAGGGAGAGATAAGGGGGGAGAGAGAGAGGGGGACGGAGACAGAGGGGGAGAGGGAGGGAGAGAGAGGGGGGTGGAGAGAGAGAGGGGGAGAGAGAGAGGGAGGGAGAGAGAGAGGGGGGGGGGGAGAGAGAGGGGGAGAGAGAGAGAGAGAGGGCAAGAGAGAGAGGGCGAGAGAGAGAGGGGGGGGAGAGAGAGGGGGAGAGAGGGAGGGAGAGGGGGGGAGAGAGAGAGGGGGAGAGAGAGGGAGAGAGAGAGGGAGAGAGAGGGGGGGGGGAGAGAGAGAGGAGGAGAGAGAGACAGAGGGGGAGAGAGAGACAGAGGGGGAGAGAGAGAGACAGAGGGGGAGGGGGAGATAAGGGGGGGAGAGACTGAGATAGGGAGAGAGAAAGAGAGAGACAGAGGGGGAGAGAGAGAGAGGGAGGGAGGGAGGGAGACAGAGAGGGAGGGAGAGATAAGTGGGAGAGAGACTGAGATAGGGAGAGAGAAAGAGACAGAGGGAGAGAGACAGAGGGGGAGAGAGAGGGAGAGATAAGGGAGGGAGGGACAGACAGAGGGGGAGAGAGAGAGACAGAGGGGGGAGAGGGAGGGGGAGATAAGGGAGGGAGGGACAGACAGAGGGAGAGGAGGTGAGAGATAGGGGGAAGAGAGAGACAGAGGGGGAGAGAGAGAGAGAGGGAGGGAGGGAGGGAGACAGAGAGGGAGGGAGAGATAAGTGGGAGAGAGACTGAGATAGGGAGAGAGAAAGAGACAGAGGGAGAGAGACAGAGGGGGAGAGAGAGGGAGAGATAAGGGAGGGAGGGACAGACAGAGGGGGAGAGAGAGAGACAGAGGGGGGAGAGGGAGGGGGAGATAAGGGAGGGAGGGACAGACAGAGGGAGAGGAGGTGAGAGATAGGGGGAAGAGAGAGACAGAGGGGGAGAGGGAGGGGGGGGGGGGATCCTGGAGAGCACGATGGAAATCACTGTGAGAGGGAATAAGAGTTTAGAGACAGCGTGAGACACAAAGTGACAGCCAGCGTGAGAGAGAGATATGAGAGTGAGGATAACAAGTAATATATCAGAGAGATAATGAGAGACACTAAAGGAGAAGGAAGCTCCGGTAGATCCAATAGGCAGACCAGATGGGCCTTTTAGCTCTAATACAATGTAATGATATATTTTTTTTATTGTTTTTAGTTCCAAACTCCAAATAAATGTGAAATTATATATTTTTTCCTCATTTCCATCTTGTTTTATTTCCCCCATTTCACATTTATCAGTAACGATCTGAACGTCCGGAAACTTTCCATTTAGATATAAATACGTGTAACTGCCGCAGAGAAACGGGCTGCAAGGGTCTGACCTCCGGGGCCGGGAAATGCTCGGAACCCCTGGCACTAAAAGGGTTAATCTGAAATAAGGATGTGTAAGATTAAGGAAGTCTTGGAGGAGGATGCCAATGAATTGCTTATTTTTATGTTGCCATTTTGATCATAATCTGCCTAGCAACAACAAGAAAACTCTATGAATGTGAACTCTATCACCACCGTGTGGTCAGTCAGTATAATAACATGATAATAATAATGAAAGTGAGCAGTACCTCCACCCAGTGGTGATTGTGAGTAATTACAGCTGAATCTTGCTGTATTTGATAAGGATCCAGTTCCAGGTTTTGGCCGCAGCTCTGGAGCAGCATGGAGCCCAAAACACAGCCCAGATCCGCTGGATTCTGTGTATTCTGGAGCTTTAGGACATTGAGATTTGTTTAAATGCCAGAAGGTGGTTCTACAGCAACAAGGTGAGTACAGAGGTGGGCGGGGCTACCGGGGCATCCTGGAGTCTGAAATGTAACTGGTCAAGGCCTCAAAACATTGTGTACAATGTACAGGACATGCACATTATCAGGCCAGGCTCAGACAGTGCTGGGGTCTATCTAATGTAGGGTGACCTCCTGACTGCACATTATCAGGACAGGCTCAGACAGTGCTGGGGTCTATCTATTGTAGGGTGACCTCCTGACTGCACATTATCAGGATAGGTTCAGACAGTGCTGGGGTCTATCTATTGTAGGGTGACCTCCTGACTGCACATTATCAGGACAGGCTCAGACAGTGCTGGGGCATATCTAATGTAGGGTGACCCCCTGACTGCACATTATCAGGACAGGCTCAGACAGTGCTGGGGTCTATCTAATGTAGGGTGACCTCCTGACTGCACATTATCAGGCCAGGCTCAGACAGTGCTGGGGTCTATCTAATGTAGGGTGACCTCCTGACTGCACATTATCAGGACAGGCTCACACAGTGCTGGGGTCTATCTAATGTAGGGTGACCTCCTGACTGTACATTATCAGGACAGGCTCAGACAGTGCTGGGGTCTATCTAATGTAGGGTGACCTCCTGACTGCACATTATCAGGACAGGCTCAGAAAGTGCTGGAGTCTATCTAATGTAGGGAGACCTCCTGACTGCACATTATCAGGCCAGGCTCACACAGTGCTGGAGTCTATCTAATGTGACTGCACATTATCAGGACAGGCTCAGACAGTGCTGGGGTCAATCTAATGTAGGGTGACCTCCTGACTGCACATTATCAGGACAGGCTCACACAGTGCTGGAGTCTATCTAATGTAGGGTGACCTCCTGACTGCACATTATCAGGACAGGCTCAGACAGTGCTGGGGTCTAATATGGGGTAACCTCCTGACTGTACATTTTCAGGACAGGCTCAGACAGTGCTGGAGTCTATCTAATGTAGGGTGACCTCCTGAGTGCACATTATCAGGCCAGGCTCAGACAGTGCTGGGGTCTATCTAATGTAGGGTGACCTCCTGACTGCACATTATCAGGACAGACTGAGACAGTGCTTGGGTCTATCTAATGTAGGGTGACCTCCTGACTGCACATTATCAGGACAGGCTCACACAGTGCTGGGGTCTATCTAATGTAGGGTGACCTCCTGACTGTACATTATCAGGACAGGCTCAGACAGTGCTGGGGTCTATCTAATGTAGGGTGACCTCCTGACTGCACATTATCAGGACAGGCTCAGAAAGTGCTGGAGTCTATCTAATGTAGGGAGACCTCCTGACTGCACATTATCAGGACAGGCTCAGACAGTGCTGGAGTCAATCTAATGTAGGGTGACCTCCTGACTGCACATTATCAGGACAGGCTCACACAGTGCTGGAGTCTATCTAATGTGACTGCACATTATCAGGACAGGCTCAGACAGTGCTGGGGTCAATCTAATGTAGGGTGACCTCCTGACTGCACATTATCAGGACAGGCTCACACAGTGCTGGAGTCTATCTAATGTAGGGTGACCTCCTGACTGCACATTATCAGGACAGGCTCAGACAGTGCTGGGGTCTAATATGGGGTAACCTCCTGACTGTACATTTTCAGGACAGGCTCAGACAGTGCTGGAGTCTATCTAATGTAGGGTGACCTCCTGAGTGCACATTATCAGGCCAGGCTCAGACAGTGCTGGAGTCTATCTAATGTAGGGTGACCTCCTGACTGCACATTATCAGGACAGGCTCACACAGTTTTGGAGTCTATCTAATGTAGGGAGACCTCCTGACTGCACATTATCAGGACAGGCTCAGACAGTGCTGGGGTCTAATATGGGGTGACCTCCTGACGGTACATTATCAGGACAGGCTCAGACAGTGCTGGAGTCTATCTAATGTAGGGAGACCTCCTGAGTGCACATTATCAGGACAGGCTCAGACAGTGCTGGGGTTTAATATGGGGTGGCTTCCTGACTGCACATTATCAGGACAGGCTCAGACAGTGCTGGGGTCTATCTAATGTAGGGTGACCTGACTGCACATTATCAGGACAGGCTCAGACAGTGCTGGGGTCTATCTAATGTCGGGTGACCTGACTGCACATTATCAGGACAGCCTCAGACAGTGCTGGGTTCTATCTAATGTAGGGTAACCTGACTGCACATTATCAGGACAGGCTCAGACAGTGCTGGAGTCTATCTAATGTAGGGTGACCTCCTGACTGCACATTATCAGGACAGGCTCAGACAGTGCTGGGGCATATCTAATGTAGGGTGACCTTCTGACTGGACATTATCAGGACAGGCTCAGACAGTGCTTGGGCATATCTAATGTAGGGTGACCTTCTGACTGGACATTATCAGGACAGGCTCAGACAGTGCTGGAGTCTATCTAATGTAGGGTGACCTCCTGACTGCACATTTTCAGGACAGGCTCAGACAGTGCTGGAGTCTATCTAATGTAGGGTGACCTCCTGACTGCACATTATCAGGACAGGCTCACACAGTGCTGGAGTCTATCTAATGTAGGGTGACGTCCTGACTGCACATTATCAGCACAGGCTCAGACAGTGCTGGGGTCTATCTAATGTAGGGTGACCTTCTGACTGCACATTATCAGACCAGGCTCAGACAGTGCTAGGTTCTATCTAATGTAGGGTGACCTCCTGACTGCACATTATCAGGACAGGCTCAGACAGTGCTGGGGTCTATCTAATGTAGGGTGACGTCCTGACTGTACATTATCAGCACAGGCTCAGACAGTGCTGGGGTCTATCTAATGTAGGTTGACCTTCTGACTGCACATTATCAGACCAGGCTCAGACAGTGCTAGGTTCTATCTAATGTAGGGTGACCTCCTGAGTGCACATTATCAGGCCAGGCTCAGACAGTGCTGGGGTCTATCTAATGTGGGGTGACCTCCTGAGTGCACATTATCAGGCCAGGCTCACACAGTGCTGGGGTCTATCTAATGTAGGGTGACCTCCTGACTGTACATTATCAGGCCAGGCTCAGACAGTGCTGGGGTCTATCTAATGTAGGGAGACCTCCTGAGTGCACATTATAAGGACAGGCTCAGACAGTGCTGGGGTCTATCTAATGTAGGGTGACCTCCTGAGTGCACATTATCAGGACAGGCTCAGACAGTGCTGGGGCATATCTAATGTAGGGTGACCCCCTGACTGCACATTATCAGGACAGGCTCAGACAGTGCTGGGGTCTATCTAATGTAGGGTGACCTCCTGACTGCACGTTATCAGGCCAGGCTCAGATAGTCCTGGGTCTATCTAATGTGGGGATGGCATCCTGGCTGCACATTATCAGGACAGGTTCAGACAGTGTTGGTGTATATCTAATACAGGGTGGCCACCCGAGTTTACATTCTCAGGACAGGCTCAGACAGTGCTGGATTCTATCTAATGTAGGGTGACCGACTGTACATTGTCAGCACAGGCTCAGACAGTGCTGGGTTCTATCTAATGTAGGGTGACCTCCTGACTGCACATTATCAGGACAGGCTCAGACAGTGCTGGAGTCTATCTAATGTAGGGTGACCTCCTGACTGCACATTATCAGGACAGGCTCAGAAAGTGCTGGAGTCTATCTAATGTAGGGTGACCTCCTGACTGCACATTATCAGGACAGGCTCACACAGTGCTGGAGTCTATCTAATGTAGGGTGACCTCCTGACTGCACATTATCAGGACAGGCTCACACAGTGCTGGAGTCTATCTAATGTAGGGTGACCTCCTGACTGTACATTATCAGGACAGGCTCAGACAGTGCTGGAGTCTATCTAATGTAGGGTGACCTCCTGAGTGCACATTATCAGGACAGGCTCAGACAGTGCTGGGGCATATCTAATGTAGGGTGACCTCCTGAGTGCACATTATCAGGACAGGCTCAGACAGTGCTGGGGTTTAATATGGGGTGGCTTCCTGACTGCACATTATCAGCACAGCCTCAGACAGTGCTGGGATCTATCTAATGTAGGGTGACCTGACTGCACATTATCAGGACAGGCTCAGACAGTGCTGGGGTCTATCTAATGTAGGGTGACGTCCTGACTGTACATTATCAGGATAGGCTCAGACAGTGCTGGAGTCTATCTAATGTAGGGTGACGTCCTGACTGTACATTATCAGCACAGGCTCAGACAGTTCTAGGGCATATCTAATGTAGGGTGACCTCCTGACTGCACATTATTAGGACAGGCTCAGACAGTGCTAGGTTCTATCTAATATAGGGTGACCTCCTGACTGCACATTATCAGGACAGGCTCAGACAGTGCTGGGGTCTATCTAATGTAGGGTGACGTCCTGACTGTACATTATCAGCACAGGCTCAGACAGTGCTGGGGCATATCTAATGTAGGTTGACCTTCTGACTGCACATTATCAGACCAGGCTCAGACAGTGCTAGGTTCTATCTAATGTAGGGTGACCTCCTGACTGCACATTATCAGGCCAGGCTCAGACAGTGCTGGGGTCTATCTAATGTAGGGTGACGTCCTGACTGTACATTATCAGGAGAGGCTCAGACAGTGCTGGGGTCTATCTAATGTAGGGTGACCTCCTGAGTGCACATTATCAGGACAGGCTCAGACAGTGCTTGGGTCTATCTAATGTAGGGTGACCTTCTGTCTGCACATTATCAGACCAGGCTCAGACAGTGCTAGGTTCTATCTAATGTAGAGTGACCTCCTGACTGCACATTATCAGGACATGCTCAGACAGTGCTGGGGTCTATCTAATGTAGGGTGACCTCCTTACTGTACATTATCAGGCCAGGCTCAGACAGTGCTGGGGTCTATCTATTGTAGGGAGACCTCCTGACTGCACATTATCAGGATAGGCTCAGACAATGCTGGAGTTTATCTAATGTAGGGTGACCTCCTGACTGCACATTATCAGGACAGGCTCAGACAGTGCTGTGGTTTAATATGGGGTGGCCTCCTGACAGCACATTATCAGGACAGGCTCAGACAGTTCTGGGGCATATCTAATATGGGGTGACCTTCTGACTGCACATTATCAGGACAGGCTCACACAGTGCCAGGGTCTATCTAATGTAGGGTGACCTACTTACTGTACATTATCAGGCCAGGCTCAGACAGTGCTGGGGTCTATCTATTGTAGGGAGACCTCCTGACTGCACATTATCAGGACAGGCTCAGACAATGCTGGAGTCTATCTAATGTAGGGTGACCTCCTGACTGCACATTATCAGGACAGGCTCAGACAGTGCTGGGGCATATCTAATCTAGGGTGACCTTCTGACTGCACATTATCAGGACAGGCTCAGACAGTGCTGGAGTCTATCTAATGTAGGGTGACCTCCTGACTGCACATTATCAGGACAGGCTCAGACAGTGCTGGGTTCTATCTAATGTAGGGTGACCTCCTGACTGTACATTATCAGGACAGGCTCAGACAGTCCTGGGTCTATCTAATGTAGGGTGACCCCCTGACAGCACATTATCAGGACAGGCTCAGACAGTGCTGGGGTCTATCTAATGTAGGGTGACCTCCTGACTGCACTTTATCAGGACAGGCTCAGACAGTGCTGGGTTCTATCTAATGTAGGGTGACCTCCTGACTGCACATTATCAGGACAGGCTCAGACAGTGCTGGAGTCTATCTAATGTAGGGTGACCTCCTGACTGCACATTATCAGGACAGGCTCAGACAGTGCTGTGGTTTAATATGGGGTGGCCTCCTGACAGCACATTATCAGGACAGGCTCAGACAGTTCTGGGGTCTATCTAATGTAGGGTGACCTCCTGACTGCACATTATCAGGACAGGCTCAGACAGTGCTGGGGTCTATCTAATGTAGGGTGACCTCCTGACTGCACATTATCAGTACAGGCTCAGACAGTGCTGGGGTCTATCTAATGTAGGGTGACCTCCTGAGTGCACATTATCAGGACAGGCTGAGACAGTGCTTGGGTCTATCTAATGTAGGGTGACCTCCTGACTGCACATTATCAGGACAGGCTCAGACAGTGCTGGGGTCTATCTAATGCAGGGTGACCTCCTGACTGCACATTAACAGGACAGACTCAGACAGTGCTGGGTTCTATCTAATGTGGGATGTCCTCCTGAGTGCACATTATCAGGACAGTCTCAGATAGTGCTGGGCGATGTCTAATGTAGTGTGACCTCCTGACTGTACATTATCAGGACAGGCTCAGACAGTGCTAAGGGTCTATCTATTGTAGGGAGACCTCCTGACTGCACATTATCAGAACAGGCTCAGACAGTGTTGGGGTTTAATATGGGGTGGCCTCCTGACAGCACATTATCAGGCCAGGCTCAGACAGTCCTGGGTCTATCTAATGTAGGGTGACCCCCTGACAGCACATTATCAGGACAGGCTCAGACAGTCCTGGGTCTATCTAATGTAGGGTGACCTCCTGACTGCACATTATCAGGACAGGCTCAGACAGTGCTGGGGTCTATCTAATGTAGGGTGACCTCCTGACTGTACATTATCAGGACAGGCTCAGACAGTCCTGGGTCTATCTAATGTAGGGTGACCTCCTGACTGCACATTATCAGGACAGGCTCAGACAGTGCTGGGGTCTATCTAATGTAGGGTGACCTCCTGACTGCACATTATCAGGACAGGCTCACACAGTGCTGGGGCATATCTAATGCAGGGTGACCTCCTGAGTGCACATTATCAGGACAGACTCAGACAGTGCTGGAGTCTATCTAATGTGGGGTGACCTCCTGAGTGCACATTATCAGGACAGACTCAGACAGTGCTGGAGTCTATCTAATGTAGGGAGACCTCCTGACTGCACATTATCAGGACAGACTCAGACAGTGCTGGGGTCTATCTAATGTGGGGTGACCTCCTGAGTGCACATTATCAGGACAGACTCAGACAGTGCTGGGGTCTATCTAATGTGGGGTGACCTCCTGAGTGCACATTATCAGGATAGGCTCAGACAGTGCTAAGTGTCTTTTTGCCGTGTACATCTGTGTATAAATATTAGTACTTCTATAAATACTCCCTGAATCTTCCCATGCTGCTAATGTATCCACTTCCCTCCTCTCCTGCCCTCCCATTATCCTCTCCTCCCCTATTCTCCCCTCCCCGCTTTCTGTTCCCCTTCCCTTCCCCCCATTCTCCTCCCATCCCCTCCCCTTCTTCTCTCCTGCCCTCCCCTCCCCTTCTCCTCCCCCCTGTCCTCCCAATTTCCTTCTCCTCCCCTTCTCCTTTCTTCCCCTTCTTCTCCACTCCCCTCCCCTCCCCTCCCATTCTCCTCTCTTTTCCTCTTCTCCCCCCTCCCCTTCTCCTCCCCTCCCATTCTCCTTCTCATCCCCTCCCATTCTCCTCCCCTCTCATCCTCTCCACATCTCCTTCCCTCCCTTCCCCTCCTCCTTTCCATCTCCTTCCCTCCGCTACTCCTTCTTCTACCACCGCTCCTCCAATTCTCCTCCTTCCATTCTCCTTTCCCTTCCTTTCCCTTTATCCTCCCCTCTTCTCCTCTTCTCCTTCCCTCCCCTCCCTTCTCCTTTCCCTTCTCCTCCTCTCCCCTACTTCTCCTCTTCTCTCATTGTTTCAGCCAATTCTCCTTCTCCTCCCCTCTCATTCTCCTCCCCTCCCTTCCCCTCTTCTTCCCTTCTCCTCCCCTCTCTTTCTCCTCCCCTCCCTTCCCCTCTTCTTCCCTTCTCCTCCCCTCCTATTCTCATTCCTTCCCTTCTCCTTTCTCTCTCCTCCCCTCCTCTTATCCCATTATCTTCCCTTCTCTTTCTCCTCCTCTTCCCTTTTCCTCCCCTCTCATTCTCCCCCCTTCCCTTCCCCTCTTCTCTCCTCCTCCCCTCCTATTCTCATTCCTTCCCTTATCCTTTCTCTCTCCTCCCCTCCTATTCTCATTCCTTCCCTTCTCCTTTCTCTCTCCTCCCCTCCACTTATCCCATTATCTTCCCTTCTCTTTTTCCTCCTCTTCCCTTTTCCTCCCCTCTCATCCCCCCCTTCCCTTCCCCTCTTCTCTCCTTCTCCTCCCCTCCTATTCTCATTCTCTTCCCTTATCCTTTCTCTCTCCTCCCCCCTTCTCCTCCCCCCTCCGTCCTATCCCACATTTCTTCCCCACACTCCCCTCATTCCTACTGCCTGTTATCATTTGCTTTATTTGTTTCTTGAAAGCATTGTTTGTATTTTTGTCTCTTTCTTCTTCAGCTTGTCCTTAAGATCGTTCAACATCTCTTGACATGGAACCAAATAGCAAGAAAAAACTCCATGCCCTCTCCTTGGCCGAGAAGATCAAAGTCCTGGAAATGTTGGATGAGTCCAAGATGTCTCAGTCAGAGGTGGCCAGGATTTTCCGAGTCTCTCAGCCTCAGATATCCAGAATCTGTAAGAACAAAGAAAAGCTTTTGGCCGACTGGTGTAGTGGAACGGCAAACCGTCAAAGGAAACGTAAAAGGGAATCCAAGTACAGTGGGATAGATGAGGCTCTTCTTTGTTGGTTCCATATTGCTAGAACCAAGATGTGGGATATCACTGGCCCAATGCTTCTTCATAAAGCCAAGGAACTTGCGGATATCATGGGGCAAGAATTCATCCCTAGCATCGGGTGGTTGGTGCGGTGGAAAAGGAGGAACAACATCTGCTTTGGCCAACGACACAGACATGTCTTCTCTAAGGAAACTCTATGTGATGACATCCCGGTCACCGACCTCGCCCAGGCACTGAAGGATTTCTCTGCCGATGATATTTATGCCTGTGGAGACGTATCTTTATTCTATAAGACTGTGCCACATGGAAGAATGGACGGAGCTGATAAAGTCCATGTTTTCCTTTGCTCCAACGTCACTGGGGAAAAGCGCAAGCCATTGATTGTAGGGAGGTCCTATCCTGATCACTGCTTTTTCAGTGTCAATACCGATGCTCTTCCTGCACTCTACAGGAGCAGCCGCGACGGATGTCTGACTCATGAAATCTTTGCCGAGTGGCTGTTGGACTTTGACCATGAGATGGCTGACCACAAACGGACAGTAGCTCTACTTTTAGACCATGATGTAGCTCATTTTGATGTTGAGTTAACCAATATCAGGCTGGTCTTGCTTCCCACCAATGCCCACAATGTCTCTCCTCTTCACCCTGAAATTATCAGGACTTTTAAGTTTCACTACAAGTCTAGGCTTCTGGGAAAAGTGTCCGCCTTGAAATGTGAAAGAGAAGTCTCAGAAGTATCCACAGCCAGTGGCTTGACGATACTGGATGCCATCCATATGGTGGCTGCATCATGGGAGAAAGTTAGTGTAGGCACCATCCAGAGATGTTTTGAAGAATCTGGCTTCCAGGCACCATCAAGTAGACCATCACCCAAAGCCATAATTACTCTTCCTATCAGAATGAGTCCAGGGAAATTCACCGAATTTGTGGATTTGGAAGAGGACTCCAAATTCCTCGAGGCTGTAGACCATTCATCTTTTAAGGAAGAGGAGCATATCAATGGAGTTCCATCTTGCAATCTAATGGATGGACTTCCGACCAAAGCCGATGCACTTAAAGCCCTTGGGACTTTGAGGAGGTGGTTTGAATGTAATGGTTCATCAGAACATATTTTCCGTAGATTTTATGAGTGTGAGGAAGAGGTGGAAAGACTCTGCTGTCAATAAACATGCGATTAAAGGGTTACTTTTCTTAATCAGTCCAAAGATACAAGTTTATAGTGTGCTCAGATTAAGGGCGACCAACATGAGTCTGTTATGGCCACGAGTCAAGTGATGTGTAGGAGTAGGTTTATGCTATGGGGGCTTACTTATCCATAGAATTATGCTATGTAGACAGCAGTATTCAATGGAACTGAATAGAGATCTTATCTGAAACTACAGTCGTTCCCACTCCTCCCAGTTATCTAATCCTATTAGGAAAAATGTCTGTCATTATTCTGAAAAACAAGAATCCTTGATTGTCAGGCCATGATTTGAGGTTGGGGGAAGTTGATGATGAATATCGCGATTTATTTGTGTTTTTGGACTGATAACAAAATACTAATCTTTATATTTCCTATGGAAATGGGATTTGTTACAAAGTGTAATTTCACTCCCTGTGGATAAATATCACTCACTGTAATGTGTATATAGAAGAGCGCACCCTGGTGTACACTCCATGTTACTGCACAGATAACTTGTAATACCTCAAAGTAATGGTTTGGATCTTCAATAAAATGTCACCTTCCTAAGAGTAGTCGCTGGCCCCTTTTACCTTTGTTCCAGGTGGATAATGGTAGCAGAGGGACCCTATTCTGTCGTGGGCCCTGGTGCTCTGCACCTGCTGCACCAGCAGTAGCTCTGCATTTAAAGTATCTCGAAAAATTTTTTAAATGTTTGTTTGTCTTTTTGTAACTATGTCCCACCAACCCAAGTATTGTACCCACCAACCCAAGTATTGTACCCACTGTCTCCAGTAGTGTATCCTATGGATTCCAATGCTATGTCCCACCAACTCCAGTAATGTGTCCCACCAACCCAAGTATTGTATCCCACTGTCTCCAGTAGTGTATCCTATGGATTCCAATGCTATGTCCCACCAACTCCAGTAATGTGTCCCACCAACCCAAGTATTGTATCCCACTGACTCCAGTAGTGTATCCTATGGATTCCAATGCTTTGTCCCACCAACTCCAGTACTGTGTCCCACCAACCCAAGTATTGTATTTCACTGTCTCCAGTAGTGTATCCTATGGATTCCAATGCTATGTCCCACCTACCCCAGTAATGTGTCCCACCAACCCAAGTATTGTATCCCACTGACTCCAGTAGTGTATCCTATGGATTCCAATGCTATGTCCCACCAACTCCAGTACTGTGTCCCACCAACCCAAGTATTGTATCTCACTGTCTCCAGTAGTGTATCCTATGGATTCCAATGCTATGTCCCACCAACTCCAGTAATGTGTCCCACCAACCCAAGTATTGTATCCCACTGACTCCAGTAGTGTATCCTATGGATTCCAATGCTTTGTCCCACCAACTCCAGTACTGTGTCCCACCAACCCAAGTATTGTATTTCACTGTCTCCAGTAGTGTATCCTATGGATTCCAATGCTATGTCCCACCTACCCCAGTAATGTGTCCCACCAACCCAAGTATTGTATCCCACTGACTCCAGTAGTGTATCCTATGGATTCCAATGCTATGTCCCACCAACTCCAGTAATGTGTCCCACCAACCCAAGTATTGTACCCACTGTCTCCAGTAGTCTATCCTATGGATTCCAATGCTATGTCCCACCAACTCCAGTACTGTGTCCCACCATCCCAAGAATTGTACCCACTGACTCCAGTAGTGTATCTTATGGATTCCAATGCTATGTCCCACCAACTCCAGTAATGTGTCCCACCAACCCAAGTATTGTATCCCACTGACTCCAGTAGTGTATCCTATGGATTCCAGTGCTATGTCCCACCAACTCCAGTAATGTGTCCCACCAACCCAAGTATTGTACCCACTGTCTCCAGTAGTGTATCCTATGGATTCCAGTGCTATGTCCCACCAACTCCAGTAATGTGTCCCACCAACCCAAGTATTGTACCCACTGTCTCCAGTAGTCTATCCTATGGATTCCAATGCTATGTCCCACCAACTCCAGTACTGTGTCCCACCATCCCAAGAATTGTACCCACTGACTCCAGTAGTGTATCCTATGGATTCCAATGCTATGTCCCACCAACTCCAGTAATGTGTCCCACCATCCCAAGAATTGTACCCACTGACTCCAGTAGTGTATCCTATGGATTCCAATGCTATGTCCCACCAACTCCAGTAATGTGTCCCACCAACCCAAGTATTATATCCCACTGACTCCAGTAGTGTATCCTATGGATTCCAGTGCTATGTCCCACCTACTCCAGTACTGTGTCCCACCAACCCAAGTATTATATCCCACTGACTCCAGTAGTGTATCCTATGGATTCCAGTACTGTGTCCCACCAACCCAAGTATTATATCCCACTGACTCCAGTAGTGTATCCTATGGATTCCAGTACTGTGTCCCACCAACCCAAGTATTGTATCCCACTGACTCCAGTAGTGTATCTTATGGATTCCAATGCTATGTCCCACCTACTCCAGTACTGTGTCCCACCAACCCAAGTATTGTACCCACTGACTCTAGTAGTGTATCCTATGGATTCCAGTGCTATGTCCCACCTACTCCAGTACTGTGTCCCACCAGACAGATATAAAGTACAGCACATAAATAAATAAAGGAAGTTAGGACGGTGCCTGATGCTGACAGACTGACAGTCTTTTGGCCAAATCAAAGTAAGTAATTTACAAATGTATTGCGGATAATAAAGTAACGAGGCTACAAATGGACACCGAGCATAATCAAAAGTAATTAAAGGGATGCTCAGTCTGTACCAGAACCTAGACTGGCAGACATTGTTTTAACCCCAGCCCCAGGCAGAGCTGACCACACCCACTAATAGTCACAGGGGGTTGAGAGAAGCAACTTTGCTTGAGGAAAAACTGACAGAAAAATAGGAGAAAATGCTATAACTATATATTTTTTATAGTCCTGTATCAATAAACGCACATATGAGCTTTACGTGTAAATGTGCGACGGTGGTCCTGTAATAAATGCCCGGTCAGCTCATTTGTGCCACACACAGAACAGAAATATCTTGTAGTATTTTAGGTATTTTAGTTTGACTCCACCCACAAGGATAGGCCAGTTCCAAAATGCCAGGCATGTCCCCTTACACAGGAGAAACAATGAGGTGCTCCTAATGATTTTAGGGTTACCCAGACATAGCCCCCATCCTCTCTTAGAGCAAGGCGTCCATGTCTGCTGTGCCCAGATCCTGCCGGAGATTACTGATAAACAAGATCCTAGACTCCATGATAACTTGGGGGTGGAGGATAAAGGATGGTTCCAGCAGTACACTATCTAACTACTCCCTGCTGTGCCCAGATCCTGCCACAGGTTACTGATAAACAAGATCCAAGACTCTCTAACAACTTGGGGGTGGATGATAGAGGAGGTTTCCAGCAGTACACTGTCTAACTACCCCCATCTGGGAGTATATTCTGATTTGTTTAAAGCAATTGTTCTTGATATTTCTAATGTCAGAATGGTATAAAAAGAGGTGAACTGACCATTACAGATATGCACTCTATGGGACACATATGCATGGTTTGTTTATTTGAGGGGATGGGGGATGTTCTCTATGGGACACATATGCATGGTGTTTTTCTTTGAGGGGATGGGGGTGATGCTCTGCTTGGGACACATATGCATGGTGTGTTTCTTTGGGAAGATGCTCTCTATGGGACACATATGCATGGTGTGTTTCTTTAAAGAGATAAAGGTGATGCTCTGCTTGGGACACATATGCATGTTGTGTTTCTTTGAAGGGATAAAGATGATGCTCTGATTGGGACACATATGCATGGTGTGCTTCTTCGAGGGGATGGGATAATGCTCTGATTGGGGCACATATGCATGTTGTTTATGTTTGAGGAGATGGGGATGATGCTCTGATTGGGGCACATACAATGGATATAAAAAGTCTACACACCCCTGTTAAAATGTCAGGTTTCTGTGCTGTAAAAAAAATTAGACAAAGATAAATCATTTCAGAACTTTTTCCACCTTTAATGTGACCTATAAACTATACAACTCAATTGAAAAACAAACTGAAATCTTTTGGGTGGAGGAAAAAAAAATAATGTGGTTGCATAAGTCTGCACACCCTCTTATAACTGGGGATGTAGCTGTGTTCAGAATTAAGCAATCACATTCCAAATCGTGTTAAATAGGAGTCAGCATACAACTGCCATCATTTAAAGTGCCTCTGATTAACCCCAAATAAAGTTCAGCTGCTCTAGTTGGTCTTTCCTGAAGTTTTCTTAGTTGCATTACACAGCAAAAGCCATGGTCCACAGAGAGCTTCCAAAGCATCAGAGGGATCTCATTGTTAAAAGGTATCAGTCAGGAGAAGGGTACAAAAGAATTTCCAAGGCATCAGATATACCATGGAACACAGTGAAGACAGTCATTATCAAGTGGAGAAAATATGGCACAACAGTGACATTACCAAGAACTGGAGCTCCCTCCAAAATTGATGAAAAGACGAGAAAAACTGATCTGAGAAAACTGGTCTGGGAGGCTACCAAGAGGCCTACAGCAAAATTAAAGGAGCTGCAGGAATATCTGGCAAGTACTGGCTGTGTGGTACATGTAACAACAATCTCCTGTATTCTTCATATGTCTGGGCTATAGGGGAAGAGTGGCAAGACAAAAGCCTTTTCTTAAGAAGAAAAACATCCAAGCCAGGCTACATTTTGCAAAAACACATCTGCAGTCTCCCAAAAGCATGTGGGAAAAGGTGTTATGGTCTGATGAAACCAAGGTTGAACTTTTTGGCCGTAATTCCAAAAGATATGTTTGGCGCAAAAACAACACTGCACATCACCAAAAGAACACCATACCCACAGTGAAGCATGGTAGTGGCAGCATCATGCATTGGGGCTGTTTTTCTTCAGCTGATGCTCTTATTGGGACACATATGCATGTTGTTTATCTTTAAGGAGATGGGATGATGCTCTGATTGGGACACATATGCATGGTGTTTTTCTTTGAGGGGATGGGGTGATGCTCTGATTGGGACACATATGCATGGTGTGTTTCTTTGAGGAGATGGGATGATGCTCTGATTGGGATACATATGCATGGTGTGTTTCATTGAGGGGGTGGAATGATGCTCTGATTATGACACATATGCATGGTGTTAATCTTTGAGGGGATGCGGTGATGCTCTGCTTTGGACACATATGTTTTAGTGTTTTTCTTTGAGGGGGTGGGGGTGATGCTATGCTTGGGACATATATGCATGGTGTTTAGGTGTTTTCTTGAGGAGGTGGGGGTGAGGCTCTTCTTGGGACACATATGCATGGTGTTTTTCTTTCAGGGGATGGGATGATGCTCTGATTGGGACACATATGCATGGTGTTTTTCTTTCAGGGGATGGGATGATGCTCTGCTTGGGACACATATGCATGGTGTTTTAGTGTTTTTCTTTAAGGGGGTGGGGGTGATGCTCTGCTTGTGAAATATAAGCATGGTGTTTGTTATTGATGGGGGGGTGATCCTCTGCTTGAGACACATATGCATGTTGTTTTTTATTGACAGGGTTGGGGTGATGCTCTGATTGGGACACATATGCATGTTGTTTATCTTTGAGGGGATGGGATGATGCTCTGATTGGGACACATATGCATGTTTTTTTTTTGAAGGGATGGGGGTGATGCTCTGATTGGGACACGTATGCATGGTATGTTTCTTTGAGGGTATGGGGGTGATGCTCTGATTGGGACACATATGCATGGCCTTTTTCTTTGAGGGGATGGGATGATGCTCTGATTGTGAAACATATGCATGTTGTTTATCTTTGAGAGGATGGGATGATGCTCTGATTGGGACACACATGCATGGTGTTTATCTTTGAGGGGATGTGATGATGCTCTGATTGGGACACATATGCATGGTGTTTTTCTTTGAGGAGATGGGATGATGCTCTGATTGGGACACATATGCATGGTATGTTTATTTAAGGGTAGGGGTGATGCTCTGATTGGGACACACATGCATGGTGTTTATCTTTGAGGGGATGGGATGATGCTCTGATTGGGACACATATGCATGGTATGTTTATTTAAGGGTAGGGGGTGATGTTCTGATTGGGACACATATGCATGGTGTTTATCTTTGAGGGGATGTGATGATGCTCTGATTTTGACACATATGCATGGTGTTTTTCTTTGAGGAGATGGGATGATGCTCTGATTGGGACACATATGCCTGGTGTGTTTCTTTGAGGGTGGGGGGTGATGCTCTGATTGGGACACATATGCATGGTGTGTTTCTTTGAGGGGATGGGGTGATACTCTGCTTGGGACACATATGCATGGTGTTTTTGAGTTTTTTTTTTAGGGGATGGGGTGATGCTCTGCTTGGGACACTAATGACAGGGATATAATGGGTTAAAGGGTCAGTCCCATGTAGGAGCAGAGTGACCTAATGACAGGGACATAATGGGTTACAGAGTCAATCCCATGTAGGGGCAGAGTGACCTAATGACTGGGTTATAATGGGTTAAAGGATCAGTCACATGTAGGGGCAGAGTGACCTAATGACTGGGATATAATGGTTTAAAGGGTCAGTCCCATGTAGGGGCAGAGTGACCTAATGACTGGGATATAATGGGTTAAAGGGTTAGTACCATGTAGGTACATTCTTATAGTTTACAATGTCTTTACTTTATGAAAACATTAATGGTTAACGATTTCAAATATATTTCCTAATTAATTAATGTATTTTTAATGGACATTAATTTAGTAATTATTAATTCTTAATCATTATGGAAAAATAAATGTTTATTTTTGACTGCCTTTACTTTGTAAATATATTATTGCTTAACTCTTTCTAATATATTTATTCATTGATTAATTAATTATTAATATTCATTAATTAATTAATTAGTAATTAAGCTGTAATAATAAAAAAAAAAGTTAAACTGCCTAAAAAAATATGTAAATTTCTCAGTGCACTTACATTTCGGTGTTGCTGCTTAATTATTAATGTTCATTAATTACTTCATCAGTCATTAATTAGTAATAATAAAACATTTTTTAAACTGCCTCAAAAGATAGGTACATTTTACAGTGCACTTATATTTCAGTGTTGGTGTTTAATTATTACAGTTTAGTTATATTTTGATTTTGCTGCTTAAATATTACTGCACTTATCTTTGTGTGTTGCTGCTCAATTATTAATGTTCATTAATTAATTAATTTGTAATTAAGTAGTCATAATAAAAACATTTTTTTTTACTGGATCAAAGAATATATACATTTTACAGTGCAGTAACAATTGTGTGTTGCTGCTCAATTATTAATGTTCATTAATTACTTAATTAGTAATTAATTAGTAATAATATAAAAAAAAAATGTTAAAATGCCATAAAAATATGTATATTTTACAGTGCACTTATTGTTCTGTGTTGCTGCTCATTGTCTATAAGGGATAGCATCCTCATAGCGCTTAAATATTGAAATCACTTTATTAGATTATGACACCTGGTACATTTAATATTTTATAGTGCATTTATTTATGAATATATCCATTCTTACACCTTTAGGTTTTGCATGTATGCCAATTAAACATCATACTCTTAAGGATTAATTAATTCATTGCATTCAAACATTAAAAATGCTTTTCATTTTATTTGACAGTTTGATCATCTCTGCAGCTGACTGATTACACAGAGTGACGTTTACAGCATTTTGATAACATCACCTTTACAGGTATATCATTAAATTATGCTGTTTTTTTAGGAGAAAATGATTAAGGCTGTTTGTTTTCCATTGATCAATGTTATTAATTAATTAATGAATATTAATTAATTAATTATTAATCAGGAATCATTATAAAAAATAAATATTGTCTATTTTACAATGCATATATTTAATATTGCATTTATATATCTGAAGTAATGATTATTAATGTACATTCATTAACTATTAATTATTAAAAATTACAGAAAAATGAACATTATAAGCACTTAAATATTTAAATCCCTTTATTATATGAATGCATTTACTTATGAATGTATTGATCATTAAGCCTTTACGTTTTGCATGTACGACAAGTAAAAAGGATACTTTCAATGATTCATGAATTCATTCAAACAAAACATTAAATATGCTTTTTACATCATTTTACAGATTCATCATATCTGCACCTGCTTGAAGACAAAGAATGACCTCTGCAGGATTTCAGCTTATATAACATCAACTTCACAGGTATATGATTTAATGATGACATTCTTTAGAAAACCAGGATTAAGTCTTTTTATTTTCATTGATGACAGTTATTGATTAATTAATTTACGTATTTTATTTTATTAATTAAGCAATAATAAATAAATAAAAAATAACATTGTGAATACGTATATGCTTAGCCATTTATATTTTCATGAAAGAGAATTAGACTCATAACTTGATTTATTGATTACTTAAGTTATTAAAAACATAACAAAGTTTTTTCAAGCCAATCTACAGTTTGCTCTTCTCTTAGCTCTTTTGGTTTGCCCTTCTTTAGGAAGAAATGATTACCTGCTTATGTTTTGTAGCCATGACAGTTTGAGATTATTTCATTAATGTATATTAATTTATTAATTACTGCATAATTCAGTATAAATATATATATATGTGTGTGTTACCATTACATTTTTGATCAATATAAAGATGCTTAGCTCTTTAGCTTTTAATGTATGCAAAATAAAAATAACACATTGATTAGTTAATTAATTCAGTTTGGTATTCATGACAGGTAAAAAAAATATGTACAATAAAAAAATCAAATTTTCTTACAATCTGTATTTACAATTACAGATTACCATGGCGGACAATGCAAAAGACAAGAATGAACATAAAAGAAGAATGGCAAGGGAACAGAAGCAGAGATGTAGAGATGCACAGACCCCTGAGACATCACAACACTTAAGAGAAGAAGATCAACAAAGATTTCTAAATAAAAGAAAAATGACAAAAAAAGCAAAAAACAAGTCTGCTGGAGCTTCAACAAAAAGGAAAAGTAAACAAAAAAATGTCTGTAAAACATCCTCTAATAACCCAATATTGCCTCATGACACCAATGTTCATACAGATGACACCAATGTAGATATAGAAAGTTGGAGTAATATCTATGTTGAGAAAGCTCAGGATAGTCCTTTATTTAGAGCACTAACGGTAGACACTCATTATTGTGGACTAATGAATGTGTTTTGTCAGTTTTGTTTGGTCTATCATTTTCTGAAAGAAAGACCAACTGATGGAGAGTTTATTAGTTGCTGTCAGAAAGGAAAGGTAAGACTTCCAGAAAAACACACATTCCCAGAATATTTAGAAAGTATGAGTGATCTAAAATTTTGAAATTATATCACTTTTAAGAAAAAAATTCAGTCTTATAACAGTGCAATTTAATTTGCATCAATGGGTGCAACATTAGCAGAAAATGTCCTAGGACATGGTCCATACTGTTTTAAAGTCCAAGGACAAATATACCACCAAACTTCACATTTACACCCCGAATCAGGAGAACAAAGGACATTTGCACAGTTATATGTACTCGATACAATGGAAGCTGTAGAACAACAACTGATGCTTCCTGAAAATAAACAATGCTTACACATAGTCTTTGAACAGCTCGATAACATTATAGCCAACAACCCATATAGTCAGACATACAAACAATTAGCAGAAGTTGAAAAAGAACAACAGGCACATGCACAAATAAATCAATTGCCAATGCCAGAGTAAATATGGTTCTCAAAAGAGATTGTCATACTGATCAAAGACAGTATAATTTACCAACAGAAAATGAGGTTGCCATGGTATTTAAAAATGATGATGGGGAACCACCATTTGAGCGAGATATTAGAATATATCCACGCAATCAAGAACAACCTTTTATAAACATATAAGTAGTAATTTGGATCCTATGACACATCCCATGTTCTTTCCAAATGGTGAGCCAGGAGGGCAACCAAAATTGCAGTTGCAAAGTTATCAGAATAGTAAAGTTTGTGCTAGAAACAATATTTCTATGCTGGAATATAAAGTGTCACAAACTGCTGTCCGGGTTCATTATAATCCTATTTTATGTGGGGGCAAACTCACACAACAATGGATTATTGATTCCTATCTACAATTCAAAAGCAAATAATCAAAATGTTGTCAAATTTCAACAAAACAAGTTTCGAAGAGAACATTATTGTGGATTAATGGATTATGTCTCTGAATTGGCCGCAAACAGAGACATTCCAGCTGGAAGAGCAATGATTTTGCCATCCTCTTTCCAAGGATCTCCTCGCAATATGCAAGAAAGATTTAATGATGCCATGGCTATTGTCACAAAATTTGGCAAACCAGATTTATTCATTACATTCACATGTAATCCACAATTTACAACTTGGCCAAAATACTTCTGACCAACTAGATTTGGTGGCAAGACAAGAATATTCAAAATAAAACTCAATTCATTAATACATGATATAACTAAAGCACACTTATTTGGGAAATGTGTGGCTTTTGTTTATACCATTGAATTTAAAAAAAGATGCCTGCCACATGCTCATATACTTTTAATACCGCAAGAAAAAGATAAATTGAATACGGCAGAGTGGATTCAGTAATTACTGCTGAACTGCCACATCCAGAGAAACATTCCAAACTTTATGAGATTGTAACTCATAGAATGAATCATGGTCCATGTGGAGATATCAATCCAAATTCACCATGTATGGGAAATAAAAAATGCACAAAAGAGTTTCCAAAACAATTTCAAATGCAGACTTATGCTAATTGTGATGGATACCATTTGTATAAAAGAGAAGGACAAACAGCTATTATCCATGGCCAAAAGGTCGATAATAGATATGTGGTTCCATACAATCCACATTTGCTGATGAAAAACATATCAATGTGGAAGCTTGCACTTCTATTATATATGTGTATAAATATATATACAAAGGATATGATGGAGCAACTGTTGTTGTGCAAGGTGCACAAAATGAACAAGACAATCCAATTTTACATGACGAACTTTCATGTTATTTAGATGCTCGCTATGGAAGTGCTCCAGAAGCAATGTGGCGTCTTCTCAAATTTGAGATGCATGATTGGTCACATGCTGTGTATTGATTAGCTGTACATTTGCCACAAAGTCAGTTTGTTTGCTTCACTGCAGGGAATTAAATAAATGCTTTAGCACAAAGTGAAGATAAAGCAACAACACTTACTGCTGGGTTTCAATTAAATTCTCAGGACAATTTTTATACATTGACAAATTCCCATTCTAGAAACATCAGTGTCGGATATTCTAATTAATTCATTACAAGCAAAAACATTTCACAAGAGTAAATTAATTATTATAGATCAGGCAACTATGATATCATGTCATGTCTTGCAATGTATTGATTGATTATTAAAAGAAGTTATGGGTAATGCTTTGGTGGAAAGGTGATGTTGTTGGGAGGAGATTTTAGGCAAACATTACCTGTGGTGCAATAGGACGGACATTGTCGAAACTTGTATAAAGAGAAGAAAGCTGTGGAAAATATTTACACACCTTAAATTAGAAATAAATATGAGATCTGAAAGCCAAAATCAATTAAATGATTGGCTATTTCAGATTGGAGAAGGAAACTATCCAAAAATAACTAATTTACCTGATCATACTGTTGAAATGCCATCAGAAATAATTTGCAAAGAATCACTAATATCGACAATCTTCCTCAATACCATCAATAATGAGGATTACTTAGACATTGCAAGCAAAGTCATATTGACAACAAAAAATATAGATGTCTTGAATATAAATAACGAAATTTTGAAATTAATCAATGCACTCCCGAAAAAACTATTACAGTTCCAGAAGGCTGATGACAAAGATAGTGAAGCTAACTTTACTATGGAATGTATTAATTCTTTAACTTCCCCTGGAATGCCACCACATGTTTTGCAACTTAAAAAAGGGGCAATTGCCATGCTACTGAGAAATATGAATCCCAAAAAAGGACTTTGTAATGGGACCAGTTTAATTGTAAAGGATTTAAAGGATCATTTTATGCATGCAGAAATTATGAATGGTACCCCTAAAGGTGAACCAGTTCTTATACTAAGAATTTATTTGGCTCCAAGTGAGAGTGGTTTGCCTTTTGTCCTTCAAAGGAGACAATTTCCTATTACCATGGCATTTGCCATGACCATCAATAAATCCCAAGGACAAACTTTTAAGTCTGTGGGTATTTTTTTGAAGGATCCCTTCTTTGCACATGGACAACTCTATGTTGCATTTTCAAGATGCACCAATCCAGAGGAAATTAAAATTCATATTGAATAAAACACAATTCAAGGTGATTTATTGGAGGACACATTTTTATCAAAAACATTATGTACTATGAGGTTCTGTAAACATAGAGAACAGTGGTTTTATTTTGAGGACCAAATTCTATGTCACTCGGACTCATTTTAGAGGATCACTATTTCACTAAGAAACTCTATAAAATGGCAAAAAACATAGAGAACAGTGGTTTTACTTCCAGGACGAAATTTGTTGTCACTGGGACTCTTTATAGAGGACCACAATTTCACATAGGAAACTCTATGTGCCATTTGTACGAACTACAACAATAACAACAAAAAGTTTGGAAAAAGAAAACAACAACAATAAACAGTGACTATATCCCATAGACAAAATTACTCTTTTGAAAAGAACCACTTGGACATTCAAAAAAAAAAAAAAAAAGGCAATGTCTTCATACCACAACAAATATAGGGAACAGCGATTTTATTTAGAGGACAACATTTTATGTATGGTGTTCTCTTTTTAGAGGACCACTATTTCACTTAGGAAACTCTATGTGCCTTTTTTAAGAACTACAACAATAACAACAAAAAGAAAAAAATAACAGATTGGAATGTATTAAAACTTACGTTTTTACATGATTGGCCCCACAATACAATTAGGTGGCATTTTCGTAAAATTCAAGGTTAAATGTTAGTATTTTCTGTTACTATTTGACATGTTAACATTGTATTTTAAAAGTTGTGCAAAGTTGTATATTGTATATAGTTAAGGATCTATGTTAGTAGAAGGATAACCATTTGTTAATAAATTGAAATGTATAATGAAATACAGAGTGTTGATTCAGGGAGTAATCCAATCACCAGTTAATGGGGTCAGGAAGGAATTCATTTTTTCCCTCTTTGATACAATTGGCCAAGTTTCAATGGGAGGTTTTATTATTTGCCTTCCTCTGGATTCAATGCCAATTTGGTTTAACAGTAATTAAAAAAAAAAGGTAAATGTTACAAAGCATTATGTAATGGTTGCAAATAGTTATTCACAGAATGCTTACATAGTCTTCTGTTATTCCTGCATAACTATCAATTCAAAACGTTAGTATTGTTAACAAAATGGTTCAAAATTGTTTGAAATACAAGTGGCATGTGCAAACTTTTATGTTATGGTTTACAATATGTATTCATGAAAACTTCAGCTATTGTTATATTGTTATTCCATATATGACAATTAAAAGAGTTAATATTAAAAAAAAATCTATACCTGTTGGTGAAAAACAAGTTGAAAGTTAAAAAAAAGAAAAAGTTTTATTTAAATGTTATACTTCTTTGTATATAAAAAAAAGGTTCAGAATGTCATCGATATCTACAGGAGCAGGTCATTGGGGGTCATTGGGGGCCCCCAACAGATAATATATATATATATAGTTGGTCATGTGACGTCCAAGGTGATCACACCCCCTTTTATATAAAAGTAATAATCCTAATACTCCAGATAATAGAGGACCCTACACTGTAGTGGGCCCTCTTCTCTCCACCACTGATAAAGACAATAAGGAGTTGATTGAAGACAAGATGGAATACTCTATACATAAGAGCCTGATTGTCTCTAAATGTTTCATGCTCATGGCTGTACATCTGCCAGTGCAGTGCAAGTGGAAATGAAATATGATGTTATAATTCAAAAAGAAACAGGTCCTGGAAAACAAAGCAAGGGAAGCTGTGTCCCAGTCCTGTGTCCCAGTCCTGTGTCCCGCTCCTGTGTCCGGTCCTGTGTCCCGCTCCTGTGTCCGGTCCTGTGTCTGGTCCTGTATCCCATGTACCCTGAATATATCTCACAGGAATTACCAGCTACTCGTACCCTGACCAGAAAGTAACAAAGTACAAAGTAACAAAGTACCTATAGATATTGTTACAAGCCCTGACATAACTCCTACATATAACTGTTATTTCAGTTTTACTAAAATGTGTTCGATTCACCTCCTGACCACTAGGTGTCACTATCCATCAATACATTTTTTTTTATACTTTACAGTTTGTCACTTTGTGAATCTACAAGGAGATGTCGTGAATACGGCATCTTGTGAATTATTGGGTGAATGAAAAATATCTCATAATACAAGGACGTCTCAGAATATAAATATATCTAAAAAGATCATACAGTGAAGAAATATTCAATATTTATTAAAATAGAAACTGACGTGAATCTCATGGAAATAACCAGCTACTCGTACCCTGGCTATACCTCATGGAAATAACCAGCTACTCATACCCTGGCTATACCTCATGGAAATAACCAGCTACTCGTACCCTGGCTATACCTCATGGAAATAACCAGCTACTCGTACCCTGGCTATACCTCATGGAAATAACCAGCTACTCGTACCCTGACTATACCTCATGGGAAGAATCCGCTACTCATACCCTGCCCAAAATTGTCCTCCATATTCCAAATGAGGGCGTACTAGGGATTTGTATAGTGGCAGAATTATATTTGCTTCCCTGACTTCTATACCCTTCTTAATACATGCTAATATTTGATTTGCCTTTGCAGCTGCTGCTTGGCATTGAGCGCTGTTACCTAGGTGGTTGTCCACAAGCTCCCAAATCCCTTTCAATATCCGATACTTCTAGATTTGCTCCATTAAGATTATAAATTGCATGGCTATTTTTCCTTCCCAGATGCATAACTTTACATTTATTCGTATTAAATCTCATCTGCCATTTAGCTGCCCATTTCTCTAATTTATGTAAATCCCTTTGGAGGGAAAGTACATCATTTTCTGATTTAATTACCTTGCACAACTTAGTGTCATCAGTGAAAATGGAGACACCACACTCCAAACCTACCTCTAAGTCATTAATAAATATGTTAAAAAAGGAGAGGACCTAATACTGAACCCTGAACTTTCCACATTAGTCCAATCCGAGTATGTTCCATTTACCACAACCCTTTGCTTCCTGTCTTTTAGCCATTTCTCAATCCATGAGCAGATATTTACTGCAATTCCTGTATCCCTTGGATTGCACAAATAGTCTTCCATGTGGCACTGTATCAAAAGCTTTGCGAAGTTTTGGGGCTAGTGAGTCCCAATTAGTAGCCTCGCACTCAGATTTTCCAGATCTTTTCAATGTCCTAGTTCCGATGGACTACAATGGATGTATATTATTCAGTGTATATTCTATATATATCTTGGGGCTGCTCTGCTTTGTTTGATACTGTTCACAAACGTATCAAGTATGCTGATAAATGAAAAGAAAGGGGGGGTCGGAGAAATCGCACCACTATCTAGTGCAGATTATTCAAAAGGTAAGCTATTGAATACACAATATATGCAACTAGAATAATTGAACTCTCACCTCGAATTCCCTCAAAAGCTATGAGGTATATAAAAGTATTGGTGAGATTGTTCCTGTCGATCTCTGGTGGTATGGTTATCCACTATTGTTTTTAGATGTGGACAAAAGTAATGAAGAAATTAATAATGGTGATCATACAAAGTCCCATACATTTAAAGAAGGACTTTATTATACACAATACTATTCCACATAATCAATTAAATAAAAAATGTGAAATAAAAAATCACTATTACGATTAATGATAAAATTGTGGCTGAAGTAGTACACACAAGCTAGTGTTGTTGTCAGGTACAAAAATCCCAGTTACATTGTGAGTAGCAATTTGCCAGTCAAAAAATGACGGTCAATAAAAGAAAGTGTTGAAATGCTGTTTGTCACACAATGTGAGTGTACTTGGTGCCTCAACTATATAGACCCCTCTAACACATTAATGAACGCATGTAATAACACTATAAGTGCCATGTTGGTCATCCAGGACCCTCATGACCCAAAGTGGAAGCACTACACCATTTTAACCCGGTAACTTATGGGGGTCTATCCAGACCCTCATAAGCCTCTATTTAACCAGATCAGTCCCATAAGGGTATATTATGACCATTATGGGCCTGTTACAACCCAACATTAACCACATAAGTGCCAAGTATAAACACTCCACTGCACTATACCCCCCAATAAAACATTAAATATCAACTAACCCCCTCTACACTAACCTATTAACACCTACACTACCTACATACCTACCCACTAATAAACCCCTCCCCACCACTGTAATTACAGAAAACCAAAAAACTAAAGTCACCAAAAATCTAAAATCTACATTAGCTCTAAAAAAAAAATGGTCAAAAAAATAATGGAGGTCCGCACTTGCGAACCTCCCCGACGCTAATGAGCCTCCTACGGAGTGTTCCAGAATAAAATTGGCAATGACGGCTTCTGGTTGGCTGAAAACGCTGTCTATCAAATTCAGCCAATCAGAAGACGCCAATTGTGAGCCAACGAGAAAGGGATAAACCCCAAAATCCCACTTTGATTGGATAACGCACCTGTCAATCTTTATTTGAACCAATCAGAAGGCTTTATTGCCATCAGCGAATCACAATGGGATAGACCCCCACGGGTGATTGGCTGAAGACATCTGCGACTTCCCATTGGCTGTAATACTGATTGACATTGACAACAGCCAATGAGAAGGTGCAAATGCCTTCAGCCAATCAGTATGTTGGGGTGTATCCCATTTTGATAGGCTATTGTCAGTGCAACCAATCAGAATGTGCTGATGCCTCCAGCCAATCACCCTGTGGGGTTGTATTCCATTGTGATTGGCTGAAGGCATCTGCGCCTGGTGATTGGTTTAAATAAAGATTGACAGAGAAGAAGAAAAGAAGAAGGACGGGGACATGCTGGAAAGGTGAGTAGAATATTTCGAATGTTTAGAATGTTTATTTATTTACTGTAAATGTGTTGCACTATTTTTTTTTTTTTTCCATAGGTGGCTGATCTGAAGTGACATCTGAAAAGGTAAGTGGTCTGAATTATTTTATTTTAGCTTAGTTTTAGATTATTTTATATATAGATAGCATTTATTGTACTGTATGGTAGCTAGGGGTATGTGTTTTATATAGATAGCATGTATTGTATATTAGATTGTGGTATTTATTTAGATAGATTGGGGGATGTATATTAGATAGATAGGATGTATATTAGATAGATTGTATTTATTGTATATTAGATAGATTGGGGGATGTATATTAGATAGATAGGATGTATATTAGATTGTGGTATTTATTTAGATAGATTGGGGGATGTATATTAGATAGATAGTATTTATTGTATATTAGATAGATTGGGGATGTATATTAGATAGATAGGTTGTATATTAGATTGTGGTATTTATTTAGATAGATTGGGGGATGTATATTAGATAGATAGGCCCTCATTCAATTGCGATTTGGCCAATTGAATAAGGCTCTAAATAAGCACATAACATATTTTTTTTTAAAAAGTTTTTAGTTAGTAAACATCTATCCAAAAGCAAGGTTTTCACTAACTAAAAACTTCTTTAAAAAAAATATGCTATGTTCTTATTTAGAGCCCTATTCAATTGGCCAAATCGCAATTGAATGAGGGCCATAGTATTTAATGTATATTAGATAGATTGGGTGATGTATATTAGATAGATAGGATGTATATAAGATAGATAGTATTTATTGTATGTTACATAGGGGGGTATTGTATTTAATTTTATTTGTATTGTATATATTGTATTGTATTGTATTATATTGTATGTATTGTATTGTATGTATTATATGTATTTCCTTTTCAGGTGTGTAATTTTTTTTCTGTATTGGGGGGTGGGGTTGTAATGTATTTTTTTATTTTCTGTAATGTTCCTTTTTTACTTTTTGTGACTTAGGTTTTTTATTTTCTGTAATGTAGATTTTTTTTGTGATTTAGGTTTTTTATTTTTGGTAATGTAGATTTTTTAGTTTTGGTGACTTTTTAGCTTTTTCTGTAATTAGAGTGCTGGGGGGTTATTAGGGGGTAGGTAGGTAGTGTAGGTGTTAATAGGTTAGTGTAGAGGGTGTTTAGTTGATATATAATATTTTATTGGGGGGTATAGTGCAATGTAGTGTTTATACTTAGTGTCATGATGGTCCTTGAGGACCGTCATGGCACTTATGTGGTTAATGTTGGGTTGTAACAGGCCCATAATAGTCATAATATACCATTATGGGACTGATGGGGTTAAATAGAGGCTTATGAGGGTCTCTACTGACATCCATGAGTGACAGGGTTAATTATGGGCTTATGGGGTTCTGTATTGACCTCCATGAGTGACAGGGTTAATTAGGGGTTTATGGGGGTCTGTATTGACCCTCATGAGTGCCAGGGTTATTTATGTGTTTATGGGGGTCTTTATTGACCCCCATGAGTGACAGGGTTAATTATGGGTTTATGGGGGTCTGTATTGACCCCCATCAGTGACGGGGTTAATTATGGGTTTATGGGGGTCTGTATTGACCCCCATGAGTGACAGGGTTAATTATATGTATTATGGGGGTCTGTATTGACCCCCATGAGTGACAGGGTTAATTACGGGTTTATGGGGGTCTGTATTGACCCCCATGAGCGAGGGGGTTAATTAAGTGCTTAGGGGGTCTGTATTGACCCCCATGAGTGACAGGGTTAATGAAGGGCTTATAGGGGGCCTGTATTGACCCCCATGAGTGATGAGATTAATTAAGGGCTTATCAGGGTCTGTATTGACCCCCATGAGTGACAGGGTTAATTAAGTGCTTATGAATGGCTGTATTGACCCTCATCAGTGACGGGGTTAATGAAGGGTTCATGGGGGTCTGTATTGAACCCCATGAGTGACAGGGTTATTTATGGGCTTATGGTTGTCTTAATTGACCACCATGAGTGACAGGGTTAATTATGGGTTTATGGGGTCTGTATTGACCCCATGAGTGACAGGGTTAATTATGGGTTTATGGGGGTCTGTATTGACCCCTCTGAGTGACAGGGTTAATGATATGCATTATGGGGATGTATATTGACCCCCATGAGTGACATGGTTAATTATGGGTTTATAGGGGTCTGTATTGACCTCCATGAGTGAGGGGGTTAATTAAGTGCTTATGGGGGTCTGTATTGACCCCCATGAGTGACAGGGTTAATGAAGGGCTTATGGGGTCTTTATTGACCCCCAAGAGTGACAGGGTTAGTTATGGGTTTATGGGGGTCTGTATTGACCCCCATGAGTGACAGGGTTAATTATGGGTTTATGGGGGTCTGTATTGACCCCTATGAGTGACAGGGTAAATGAAGTGCTTATGGGGGGCTGTATTGACCCTCATGAGTGACTGGGTAAATTAAGGGTTTATGGGCGTCTGTATTGACCCCCATGAGTGCCAGGGTTATTTATGGGCTTATGGGGTCTTTATTGACCCCCATCATTGACAGGCTCAATTATAGGTTTATTATTATTATTATCCTTTATTTGTAACGCGCCAACATATTCCGTAGCGCTATACATAAGTTAAGTTACAGGCAATGACAAGTTAAAGATTCATACATTGCAAAGAGTGGGTGGCCCTGTCTTTGAGCTTGGTATCCGGTGTCCATAGCGCTTTCCCTAAAGCACTGCGCAGGATTGAAACTCGCAGACTTACAATCTAAAGGTTGAAGTGTGAATGTGGTACAGTAGGGAGAGAGAAGCGCTGAGCATGTTAGGGAGGAAGGTGATACGCTTCTTTAAAGAGGTGCGTTTTTATTGATGTTTTGAAGGATTTAAGGCAGGAGGATAATCTGGTAAAGCGAGGCAAGGAGTTCCAGAGAATAGGGGCAGCACGAGAAAAGTCCTGAAGGCGAGAGTGAGAGGAGGTGACAAGAGTTGTGGGAAGAAGGTCATTAGCAGAACGAAGAGGGCGGGTGGGGGAGTATTTGGAGATGAGACCAGAGATTTATGGTGGTGCGCTATTGTTGAGGGCTTTGTAAGTTTGGGTCATGATTTTACATTTTATTCTGGAGACTAAGGGAAGCCAGTGGAGCGATTGACAGAGAGGTGATGGCGACACTGAACGTAGTGTACGGAAGATGAGTCTAGTAGAGGCGTTCATAATGGATTGAAGTAAAGATAGTTGGGTGGTGGGTAGGCCAAACAAGAAGCGAGTTGCGGTAGTCTAGTCGAGAGATGATGAGAGAGTGTATAAGGATTTTAGTTGTGTCTTGTGTACGATAGTGGCAAATTCTGGAGATGGTTTTTTAGATGGAAAAGACAAGATTTAGTTAGTGACTGTACGTGAGGGATGAAAGACTGAGCGGGGTCCAGTAGAACCCTAAGGCAACGGGCTTGGGAGGAGGGGGTAATGATGTAATTGTTGACGGTGAGAAAGATGTGAGGAATTGATGCTGTGGTAGAGAGAGGGAAGATTAGGAGTTCAGTCTTAGACATGTTGAGTTTGAGATGGTGGGAGAGGTAGATTTGGGTGTTGTCTGCATAGAGATGATACTGAAGCCCAAAAGAGTTTATAAGGGTACCAAGTGAGGATGTGTAGATGGAGAAGAGGAGGGGGCCTAGGACCGATACTTGGAGTATGCCAACAGACAGGGGGTGAGGAGAAGAAGAGGTGTCAGAGAAGTAGACACTGAATGATCGATTTTGTAGGTATGATGAGAAACACGAGAGAGCAGTGTCTCGAATACCGAGGGAGGAGGGGATATGGAGTAGAAGTGGATGGTTAGCTGTGTAAAAGACAGCAGAGAAATCTAGAAGAAGGAGAATAGAAAAGTGACCTTTTGACTTGGCGGTAAGAAGGTCATTAGTGACTTTAGTGAGAGCTGTCTCAGTGGAGTGTTGGGGCCGAAAGTCGGATTGGAAGGTGTCAAGAAGGAAGTTGGAGGAAATAAAGCTGGAAAGGCATTATAGACGAGCCGCTCCAGCAGTTTGGAAGCCAGGGGAAGCAGAGAGATAGGGCGGTAGTTAGATTCGATGTCTTGATTGTAGCTGCCTTTAAAGTGCAGTGCTTTAATTTTCTATATCTATTCAAAGTACTGATTCACATGTGTTAAATCTTAGGTATAACTATAATTGATGTATTTTCTCATCAATAACTTTCTATGCCATCCAATTTGTGGCTATCTCCATATAACCCAGCTTATATCAGTAATTGTACTGTTGTAGGGTATATTTATAAAAAATTTCTACCCATATTTTATAATATCCACTGCACACTAGCAGCATTTTTTGGTTTTCTTAATTTATATTCCCTATATAAATATAATAATTCTTTATAAATAAGTGTTAAGCACTAGGGATTCCATAATGTCACAATTTATATATATATATATATATATATATATATATATATATATATATATATATATATATATATACACATATGGACATACACATACAAAAGAAAAAATATGTGTTTTTCTCCTAGGAGATGAGATACTGAGGAAGCTGCTGAGAGTGATGAAACGCGTTCATCCTATCATCACAAAATAACTAGGATTTTTGTACCTTACAACAACACTAGCTTTTGTGTACTACTTCTGCCACAATTTTATCATTGCTCATAATAGTGATTTTTTATTTCACATTTTTTATTTCATTGTTTATGTGGAATAGTATTGTGTATAATAAAGTATTTCTTTAAATTTATGGGACTTTGTATGATCTATTTCCGCGAATCACCATTATTATTTACTTTATTATTTTTTTCCACATCTAAAAACAATAGTGGATGACCATACCACAAGAGATGGACAAGAACAATCTCACTAATGCTTTTATATACCTCATATTTTTTTACGGTATTCAAGGTGAGAGTTTAATTATTCTAGTTGCACATATTGTGTATCCAATAGCTTACCTTTTGAGTAATCTGCACTAGATAGTGGTGCGATTTCTCCTATCCCCCCTTTCTTACTGTATCAAAAGCTTTGCAAAATTCAAAAAGACTACATCCACTGAGTTGTCTTGATCCAGGTTCCTACTAACCTCCTCATAGAAAGTAATTAGATTTGTTTGACATGACCTATCCCTCATAAATCCATGTTGGCTCCTACTTATAATCCTGTTTAAATAGACATATTTGTGTATATTATCCCTTATTAACCCTTCTAAAAGCTTCCCCACTATAGAAGTGAGGCTCACTGGTCTATAATTCCCTGGATTTGCTCTTGCTCCCTCCTTACATATAGGTATGCCAAATATGTTGTGTTCGATATGCTATATTCATTGCATTATGTCTCATTAAATGACCAAGAACCCTGCCTGTAAATGTGGCAATGTAATAATCACATATAATAGTTTTCAAACTACGAATCGTCGTCACGCTTTGTGAGCTAAGTGATGAGCGCCACAGGCATAGCGAGGTGAGCCGTTAAACCCGTAGAACTTAGGCAATGATCGCACAAGGTGCTCATTGCCGTCGAGCCTTGCAAAAATACGACCCTAATGGCTGTACCGCGCGCACCAAAAAACAGTCAAAACACAATAAATACCCCACAAAAATATATAAAAAGAGTACCTACGGCAAGAGGGGAGGGGGGGGGGCGCACCCAGGACCTCTGCAAGTAAAGTTACACCTCAATTGAAGTCCAAATTCCCGAGTTCAGACACGCGAAAATCCCTTAAGCGAGAGAAAAAATGGCCGCCGAAAAAAACGAAAACGAGGCTCCACGACCACGAACCTCCCAGCCACGTACAACTTACCTAAGAAGGGATCCGAAATAAGCTTGGAAACCCGCATTTACACCACGGGATCCGAGATAAGCTGGGAGACCCACATTAACCCCACATTAACCATCGCAGTGGGGGTTGCGATCGCATGCAATCGGGGACCACTGCTGCAATGAAAATTCTAAATTCCCACGTTAAGGGTCTCTAAAGGACCGTAAAGGTCCTTAAAGGACCTGTAATAAAAAAAAATACATACAGAGCCCCATCAACCCTTAATTAGCCCTGTCACTCATGGGGGTCAATACAGACCCGCATAAGCCCTTTATTAACCCTGTCACTCATGGGGGTGAATATAGACCCCCATAAACCCATAATTAACCCTGTCACTCATGGGGGTCAATAGAGATGCTCATAAGCCTCTATGTAACCCCATCAGTCCCATAAGGGTATATTATGACCATTATGGGCCTGTTACAACCCAACATTAACGACATACGTGCCATGACGGTCCTCAAGGACCAACATGACACTAAGTATAAACACTACACTGCACTATACCCTTCCAATAAAACATTAAATATCAACTAAACACCCTCTACACTAACCTATTAACACCTACACTACCTACCTATACCCTAATAACCCCCCACCACTCTAATTACAGAAAAAAAAAACTAAAGTTATCAAAAATAAAAAATCAACATTAAATAAAATAAAAAACCTAAATCACAAAAAATAAAACATCTACATTACAAAAAATAAAAAAACCTTAGTCACAAAAAATAGAAAATGTACATTACAGAAAATAAAAAAACCTAAGTCACAAAAAATAAAAAAGGAACATTATAGAAAATAAAAAAATACATTACAACCCCCCCACTACAGACAAATAAAAACAATTACACACCTGAAAATTAAATAAATATAATACATACAATCCGATACAAATAAAATGAAATACAATACAATACACCCCTATCTAATATACATCACCCAATCTATCTAATATACAATACATCCTATCTATCTAATATATATCCCCCAATCTATCTAATATACAATACAACCTATGAATGTAAAATACATCCTATCTATCTAATATACATCACCCAATCTATCTAATATACAATAAATACTATCTATCTAATATACATCCTATCTATCCAATATACACCCCCCAATCTATCTAAAAAATACAACAATCTAATATACAATACATGTTATCTATATAAAACACATACCCCTAGCTAACATACAAAAAAATGCTATCTATATATAAAATAATCTAATTCTAAGCTAATTCTAAGCTATAAAATAATTAAGACCACTTACCTTTGCAGATGTCCCTTCAGATCAGCCACCTAGGGAAAAAAAAAATTAGTGCAAAACATTTACAGTAAATAAATAAATATTATAAACATTATAAATATTCTACTCACCTTTCCAGCATGTCCCCGTCCTTTTCTTCTTCTCCGGCGCGGCCCCTGTTAAAAAAAAACATAACATTGGTACACATACATAGACATAAAACAAAGTATAAACATAATCTACATTGTGCTTACCTCCCTGCGATGTCTCCGTCCTCCTCCTCTTCTGCCCTGCCCTGGAACCGAGCTCTAAAAAAAAATGATTAAAAAAATAACGGAGATCCGCACCTCCCCGACGCTAATGATCCTCCCGGAGCCTTTTCTGGAAGAAAAGAGGCAATGGAGCCTTCTGATTGGTTGAAAACGCTGTCTATCAAATTCACCTGGAGGCGCCAATGTGTGAGCCAATCAGAAAGGGATACACCCTAAAATCCCACTCTGATTGGATAATGCACCTGTCAATCTTTATTTAAACCAATCACAAGGCGCAGATGCCTTCAGCCAATCACAATGGAATACACCCCCACAGGATGATTGGCTGGAGGCATCTGCGCTTTCTGATTGGTTGCACTGACAATAGCCAATCACAATGGGATACACCTCCACATACTTATTGGCTGAAGGCTTTTGCGCCTTCTCATTGGCTGTTGTCAATGTCAATCAGTATTACAGCCAATGGGAAGGTGCAGATGTCTTCAGCCAATCACTGCGTTGTGATTTGCTGATGGCAATAAAGCCTTCTGATTGGTTCAAATAAAGATTGACAGGTGCGTTATCCAATCAGAGTGGGATTTTGGGGTGTATCCCTTTCTCATTGGCTCACAATTGGCATCTTCTGAATGGCTGAATTTGATAGACATTGTTTTCAGCCAATCAGAAGTCGCCATTGCCAATTTTATTCTGGAACACTCCGTAGGAAGCTCATTAGTGTTGGGGACATCCGCGAGTGTGGATGTCTGTTATTTGTTTTACATTTTTTTTTAGAGCGCAGATGCTTCCAGGGCCCATCCGAGGCAGAAGACGAGGAGGCCGGAGACATTGCGGGGAGGTAAGTGCAATGTAGATTATGTTTATTTTACTTTGTTTTATGTTTACGTATGTGTATTAATGTTATGTTTTTTTTAAGGGCCGCACCGGAGAAGAGGAAAAGAAGAAGGACGGGGACATGCTGGAAAGATGAGTAGAATACATAAAATAAATAAACATAGTACATATTTTAAATAAACGTGTTGTAGTAATTTTTTAAATCTTTTTTACTCTAGGTTGCTGATCTGAAGAAACATCTCAAAGGTAAGTGGTCTTAATTATTTTAGCTTAGAATTAGGGTTGCTATATAGAGATATAGTATTGTATATTAGATAGATTGGGGGATGTATATTACATAGATATTATTTATTGTATATTAGATAGATAGGGGGATGTATATTACATACATATGTTATATTGTATATTAGATAGATAGGATGTATTGTATATTAGAATGATTGGGGGATGTATATTACATAGATAGGATGTATTGTATATTACATAGATTGGGGGATGTATATTACATAGATAGTATTTATTGTATACTAGCGACTTGCCCCTTCAAAAAATGACGGCAATGAGATGTGTATGTTTGTAAATTTGTTTAGTTAATAATATACGTGTTTGACACTTATAAGGTTTTAGTTATGTCAAAGTAAGTCGAATTGTTATATTAAACATGTAAATTTTTTGAAAATGTTCTTTTTGAGTAACTGTTAAAGAGTTTTGTAGTAAAAGTGGTAACATTTGAATGTAAGAACAGTTGAACTGTAGATTAATCAGTATTGTAAACTTGAGGTAATGGTTTCTTAACATGCAACTTGTAGCTCAAGAACTGTTAACTGAAATATGCATTGAATGAAGAGGAAGGGAAACAGGAAAAAGCCTTTTTGAAACGTAGGCAATTGTATGAAAGCGGAAAAAAAATATTTCCTTACTGAGGCCATTGAGTGGCAATCGGATTACTCCCTTGATTAATGTTTAATCTGAAATCGAACATTTACATTGTGGCTTAAAATGTGCTTTTGCTGTTAAGATGAACTTTGTAATATGTGTAAGTAAGGAAGTTGAAAGCATATTTTGGTAAACTTGAACTTTCTTATCTATGTAAGGAATTAACTTTAAAGGATTGTTTTAGAAACTTGTATCGTTATAAACAGTAACATAGGTAATTAACATTTCAAGAGAATTGATTTAAATAATGGAAGGCAAGTGTTTTGTGGGGCTAATCATGCATAAACAGTACTTCCATGAATTATGACTGAAATCTTTATTTATTGGTAGTTTTGAATGGTTGACCTTTGTTTCTTGGTGTAGTAATTGTTTGAAATGGCAGATATAGTTTTCTTTGTGTAAAAGTTGTTCTGTAAAAAGAGAAGGCAGACCTTAAAGTTGGTCCGCGATGTGTAACCACTTTTTTCTATGTGTTTTACAATTGTATGTAGTTTAATATGGAAATTTAGTTGTTGTAATTTATAAAGAAATGGACGATTGGCTGTAATTGTTCTGATTTTGTTGTGGTTATATTGTGGTTTCATAGATTTTTGATTTGGTTTTCACATTGGTTTGTCATGGCTTTTGTTTCTTTGATGGAAATTTACAGTACTTCATAGTAGACAATGTTTTTAGTAAAAATGCGTCCATGCTCTAATAAATAACCTTGACTTTCATTGTTTTCAATGTAAAGTTTAATAGCCTGTGGACTTTTGCACCGTGATAAGGAAATGTACAATTGGCCCTGTGCAAATACTGGTTGTTCTAAGAATATACCCACAGATTTGAAAGTTTGTCCTTGTGGTTTATTAATGGTCATGGCAAATGCCATAATGATGGGAAATTGTTTTCTTTGAAGTATAAAAAAGAGAGGCCACTTTCACTTGGTGCTAAATCTATCCCTGGAATGAAAACTCTCTCTCCTTTATGGGTACCAGTTAAAATTTCAGCATCTATGAAATGGTCCTTTAATTGTTGAACAATTAATCTGGTCCCATTGCATAGGCCTTTTTTTTGGGTTCATATTTCGCAGTAACATGATAATTGCACCTTTCTTTAGCTGCAAAATATGTGGTGGCATTCCAGAAGGAGTTAGTGAGTTTATGAATTAAGTTGAAACGTTTGCCTGACTTTCATTGTCATCAGCAAGTACAGAATCAGCACTGTGATCATTTCTTTGCGGATCATCAATATTTTTAAAGATTTCATTATTGAGGATCATTGCATCCTTATTTTTACAGGTTAGGATGACTTGGTTGGCAAGCTCTGAATATTCCTGGTTATTTATGCTACCTTCAAATATAGCCGATATAATATCTTGGTGACAAATCATATGAGGTGGGATCTCTACAGTGTCGTCAGGTAAATGTGGTATTTGTTCAGTTCTGCCTTCTCCAATTTTAATAAGCCAATCATTGAAATCAGTTTGGCCTTCTGATCTCATATTTTGTTGTAATTGAAGATGGGATAAAATGTTTCCATAGTGTGCTCGACTTTATACAGGTTTCGATAATGTCAGTTCGATTTCCATATACAATGACAGGTAATGTTTGTCTAAAATCGCCACCTAACAACATTACCTTTCCACCAAATGGAAAAGTATTATCAATGACTTCATCATTGTGGCCTCCTCTATTATAATTAATTTACTTTTTTTTCATTTTTTTTGCTTGTAATGATGTCATCCGTGTATCTGACACTGAGGTTTCTAAAATAGGCACTGGCAGTTTAAAGCCACTATGTACAGTTCTTTCACCTTCTAACAAAAGTGCAGCAATTCCAGTAGTGGCAAACGCCATTGCTATTTGACCTTGTGCTCATACAAAACTCATTAATAAATTATATAGATATGTTTTTCCTGATCCGCCAGGTTCATCAAGATAGAAATATGTCATCATCTAGTGCATTTTTGATGGCATTAAATGCTTGCAATTGTAAAGTACTTAAAGTTGCAAGTCTTTCTTCTGTCCTTTGTACTTGCAGTTGAATGTCATAGTCTTCAAAGTTTATGTCATCTATAAGACCGGGTTCAGGCAGATTAAAACTTGCACAATTTAATCCATGAGTTAAAAATACTTCTTGGATTTCCATTAACGCTTTTAAGTGTGCAATGGGTTCATTGTATCGTTGCATAAAGTCTTCAGCCATATTACTGTATATACTCGAGTATAAGCTGAGTTTTTCAGCCCTTTTTTTAAGGCAAAAAAGGGCCCCCTCGGCTCATACTCGAGTCACTCTCCCCCGTGTCTCTCTAACCCCCCCGTGTCTCTCTAACCCCCCCGTGTCTCTCTAACCCCCCGTGTGTCTCTAACCCCCCGTGTGTCTCTCTACCCCCGTGTGTCTCTCTACCCCCCCATGTCTCTTTCCCTCCCCCTGCTCAACCTAAACCTCCCTCAACCCCCCTCCTCCACCTAAACCCCCCTAAATACCTCCCCCCTCTCCCCTCACTTACCTGCTTGTGCTCCGGCCTCCGTTCCTTGACCGGCGCCGGCGCGCATGTGACGTCACAAGTGCGCTGCGTCATTAGCATATACCGAGTGCCGGATGAGGGGTTGAGGAGGGGGGTTGAGGAGAGAGGATGAGGATGGGGGGGTTGAGGAGAGAGGATGAGGATGGGGGGGTTGAGGAGGGAGTATGAGGATGGGGGGCTTGAGGAGGGGGTTGAGGAAGAGGGGGTTGAGGAGGGAGGTTGAGGAAGGGGTTGAGGATGGGGGGGTTGAGGAGGGAGGTTGAGGATGAGGAGGAAGGTTGAGGATGAGGAGGAGGGATTGAGGAGGGGGGTTGAGGTTGAGGAGGGGGGTTGAGGAGGGGGGTTAAGGAGAGAGGATGAGGATGGGGGGTTGAGGAGGGAGGTTGAGGAGGGGGTTTAGGATGAGGAGGGAGGTTGAGGATGAGGAGGGAGGTTGAGGAGGGAGGTTGAGGATGAGGAGGGAGGTTGAGAAGGGAGGTTGAGGATGAGGAGGGAGATTGAGGATGTGACGAAGTGCCCTTCGCCACTTTGTCTTGGAGAGGACTATTTGCCAGCCTCCTGCCCTGCGACTATGGCCCGGAGACATATTGCCCTTAAAACACAGTATTCGGCCATACCAGAGTGTATGTCACTCATTCTGGCCCTTTACATACAGGGGGGTCATTCGGTACTTGCCCTGTGTGAACCATGATACCACAGATAGATATGCCATGGAGCCCATTCATATAATGAAAGACTATGGGAAAGACTTTAGCTACATGGCAATTGAACTGTGTGAAGATGATCTGAGCGCTATTTGGTAGTTTTGTGCGCTCAGATCCCAGCTGTAACGGAACCCATCACTGTTTTACCCTGTTTATGGTTATTTAATTCTTGGTTAAAATATGATCCTAGTAATATACTGTATGTGTGTTGGTTTGTGCTCTGCAGAATATTGGCCCCAGGCTAGTGCAGACCTTGGCAGGAGAGATAATCCTGTTACAGATAAGGGAGTCGATTGTGTGGAGTGTTTTCATTCTCAGATAAGAACAAAGACGGCTGATTTAATCATTGTCTGATTATATCAAGTTGCCTCAGGGAGGGGTGACCACACCTATTGTCCTATATGTGTATTGTGTGGGGGATATGTGAAATGTCTGTGTGTTATGTGAAAAACATACTTTTACTAACTTTTGAACCCCTGGTCTGATTCATGCCATTTTGTAATATTGTGTCCCCCTGGGTGAGAGATATTGAACGGTGCTGGACTTAAAGGTGTACCCCCTGTTTTTGGGGTACATCCAGAATGTGGTTAAAATTGTGTCTGTTTTAATTGTGTTACCTGTTATCTGAGGGGAGGAGACGTGGGGGTTAAACCATGTATCTAATTGGCTATGATAATTATGTGGGTGTAGCCCTTCAGAGGGCACCATTGCATAAAAGGAGATCCCCTGTCATTAACGAATAGTTCTACTTGACCCTTCAAAACGAAGTCTCATATCGTTCTTAGAGGGGATCGCTATATCCTACTGGGGATTGCTATGCTTTTGCATACTCCCTTGAGCTGTAACTACTGAACCCTTGTTCCTGATGTGTCCTCCTTGGAGGAGAGGTCTTCCCCACACGGTCCTGGATGCTGGAGATTCATACAGGGTGGAAGGAAGACGGCGCGGCTCCAGCTAAACTACGGCGGTTGTGGAGTCTGTGGTGGTTGAGGTGTCCGGTGTGGTGCTTGTAGGCCTCGGCGCAAACTAGGACGCGTCTATCAACGGAGGTACCCGGTCGGGGTGCCAGTAGATCCGTTACATTGGTGGCAGTGGTTGGATGGCGTCCTAGTAAGAGGAAAAGCAGCACGGAGACACCGGTAACGTTTGGAGTTACAAATTGAGGGCAACGCTAGTATCCGTACAGTGCCCCTGGCTACAGCAGGATGGAAACGGCTAGTTTTCAGCCAGCGTTCCATGATGATGAGGAGGAGGAGGCCGCGGACTACAGGGATGCAGACAGAAAGGAACTCTGGTATGATGCCCTGGAAGATGCCCAATGGCGGCGAGGTGAGAGTCTCCCCAGTGATGAGCAGTGGCTACAGAAGCGTGTGGCGATGCGGATGTATCTATTGGGAGAGCAGCCCGCGGATGAGTGGGTGACAAGACTAGAGACCCTGGTACGGCGAGAGATCTGGCTAGACAACGCATACCAGGCCCTCTGGTGGCATACCGTTCGACTTACCCCCTGGACGGCTGAACACGACTTACCGGAGGGAGATGATTATGATGGCCCGGGTTTATTATGGGATGCCTTGGAGGACGACATTGATCTTGGCAGCACGGAGGAATCTAGGTTTTGGGACATCTACGACTACCGGATGGGCATGTATGTCTGGGATGACGAAGGCGAGGTGAGCAAAGACATGACCCACCTGGTAACAAGAGAGTGGGAGCTGGAGCAGGACTACCAACACCTGCTCAGCTTCGTGCAGCCCCAACCTACTCGACAAGCAGAACCAGACTTCATTGACTGGTCCTGGGATGACCTCCAGATGGCAGGTAGAGATGGGACCAAGGTCTCTCTACCGGCCCTACAGGGGGCAGAAGGTGTCATCCTTCCCCCCCAGGGGCAGTGTGAACCCCAGGGGGCAGAAGGTGTCGTCCTTCCCCCCCAGGGGCAGTGTGAACCCCAGGGGGCAGAAGGTGTCGTCCTTCCCCCCCAGCGGCAGTGTGAACCCCAGGGTGCAGAAGGTGTCGTCCTCCCCCCCCAGCGGCAGTGTGAACCCCAGGGGGCAGAAGGTGTAGTCCTTCCCCCCCAACGGCAGTGTGAACCCCAGGGGGCAGAAGGTGTCGTCCTTCCCCCCCAGCGGCAGTGTGAACCCAAGGGGGCAGAAGGTGTCGTCCTTCCCCCCCAGTGGCAGTGTGAACCCCAGGGGGCAGAAGGTGTCGTCCTTCCCCCCCAGCAGCAGTGTGAACCCCAGGGGGCAGAAGGTGTCGTCCTTCCCCCCCAGCGGCAGTGTGAACCCCAGGGGGCAGAAGGTGTCATCCTTCCCCCCCAGCCGCAGTGTGAACCCCAGGGGGCAGAAGGTGTCATCCTTCCCCCCCAGCGGCAGTGTGAACCCCAGGGGGCAGAAGGTGTCGTCCTTCCCCCCCAGCGGCAGTGTGAACCATAGGGGGCAGAAGGTGTCATCCTTCCCCCCCAGCGACAGTTTACCCTAACCAAGGGAGACACCAATCTCCCAGACGGCGCAGATAGAACTGTGGTCTCTGCGCCCACAGCCTGTCCAGATCCCCAACTACCCTCACTGGGACAACCGGAGGAGGGGGTAAGTACAAATTCCCCTCCCCAGCTAACTCCTAATGTGGCCCCAGGGTTAACAGAGGAAATGTTAACCCCCACTGACCCCCACCTTTCCCTGGCTACTGAGCCGGAATATGTCCCAAGTACCTCAGCAGAAGAGCTGACAGTGGGGCAGAGTGCAGTCGGCCTCTGCCCTCCCTTTGTCCCTTGTACATAGCAGGATGTCCTGCAGGTTATACCAGCAGAAGAGCTGGCATCACGGCAGAGTGCCCTGGCCTCTGCCTCTCAAGTCCCCTCAGCGTGTTGCCCCATCACCACATATCCAGGTGCCGTAACTGTTTGTTGTGGGTGGGCTGCTCTTGCACTTTGTTGTTGTGGGGGGGCTGCTCTAGCACTGGTTTATTGTGGGTTGGTGGATCGTCTAACGGAGGCACTGACCGGCAGACGGCCAGGTGCCTGGTTAGACTTCCCCCCAAAGGGGAGATGTGTGACGAAGTGCCCTTCGCCACTTTGTCTTGGAGAGGACTGTTTGCCAGCCTCCTGCCCTGCGACTATGGCCCGGGGACATATTGCCCTTAAAACACTGTATTCGGCCATACCAGAGTGTATGTCACTCATTCTGGCCCTTTACATACAGGGGGGTCATTCGGTACTTGCCCTGTGTGAACCATGATACCACAGATAGATATGCCATGGAGCCCATTCATATAATGAAAGACTATGGGAAAGACTTTAGCTACATGGCAATTGAACTGTGTGAAGATGATCTGAGCGCTATTCGGTAGTTTTGTGCGCTCAGATCCCAGCTGTAACGGAACCCATCACTGTTTTACCCTGTTTATGGTTATTTAATTCTTGGTCAAAATATGATCCTAGTAATATACTGTATGTGTGTTGGTTTGTGCTCTGCAGAATATTGGCCCCAGGCTAGTGCAGACCTTGGCAGGAGAGATAATCCTGTTACAGATAAAGGAGTCGATTGTGTGGAGTGTTTTCATTCTCAGATAAGAACAAAAACGGCTGATTTAATCATTGTCTGATTATATCAAGTTGCCTCAGGGAGGGGTGACCACACCTATTGTCCTATATGTGTATTGTGTGGGGGATATGTGAAATGTCTGTGTGTTATGTGAAAAACATACTTTTACTAACTTTTGAACCCCTGGTCTGATTCATGCCATTTTTTAATATGGTGTCCCCCTGGGTGAGAGATATTGAATGGTGCTGGACTTAAAGGTGTACCCCCTGTTTTTGGGGTACATCCAGAATGTGGTTAAAATTGTGTCTGTTTTAATTGTGTTACCTGTTATCTGAGGGGAGGAGACGTGGGGGTTGAACCATGTATCTAATTGGCTGTGATAATTATGTGGGTGTAGCCCTTCAGAGGGCACCATTGCATAAAAGGAGATCCCCTGTCATTAAAGAATAGTTCTACTTGACCCTTCAAAACGTAGTCTCATCTCGTTCTTAGAGGGGATCGCTATATCCTACTGGGGATTGCTATGCTTTTGCATACTCCCTTGAGCTGTAACTACTGAACCCTTGTTCCTGATGTACGCTCCTTGGAGGAGAGGTCTTCCCCACACGGTCCTGGATGCTGGAGATTCATACAGGGTGGAAGGAAGACGGCGCGGCTCCAGCTAAACTACGGCGGTTGTGGAGTCTGTGGTGGTTGAGGTGTCCGGTGCGGTGCTTGTAGGCCTCGGCGCAAACTAGTACGCGTCTATCAACGGAGGTACCCGGTCAGGGTGCCAGTAGATCCGTTACAGAGGATGAGGAGGGAGGTTGAGGAGGGAGGTTAAGGATGAGGAGGGAGGTTGAGGAGTGGGGTTGAGGAGGGTGATAAGGGAGGGGGGAAGAGACACAGGGAAGGGAGAGGTTGGAATAGACACAGGGAAGAGAGAGGGGATAAGAGACACAGGGAAGGGAGAGGGGGGAAGAGACACGGAGAGAGAGGGGGACACAGAGGGCATAAGAGGGACACAGGGGGCAGCAAATTTCCCACCCCCGGCTTATACTCGAGTCACTCATTTTACCCAGTATTTTGTGGTAAAATGTGTGCCTCGGCTTATACTCGGGTCGGCTTATACTCGAGTATATACGGTACTTTTAAATGTGTCCCACAAAGCTAATGCATTTGGAGCATTTGAGAAGATACAAATGAATGCAAATTGTTGCCTCATCTGGCGTGGCATTTGACATAGTGCTGCTTCTTGTAGACATCTTTCCCATTCTGTATCATCAGCTAGTAAGTTTCTATGTCTGGCAGCTAAATGAATGGATTCATATTAACAGTTCTTAAGTGTTAAAAACTTTGTGCACCAGGAACATTTAAAATTAGTAGTCGTAAGCAGAAATGTTCAAGGTCTCTTGGACTGACCGTGTAAATTCTTGGTATTATTTTATTTCCTCTTGTTTTTCTTGTTCTCCATAATCCATTAACAAAAACATAGTGATATGGAATTTCAATAAATAAGAATTGTGTTGCTTGTGAATCGTTAGAATTTAATTGAAACCATGTAGTTAGTGTAGTGTGACGATGCTCACTTTGGGCCAATGCATTAGTTTCATTTCCAGCTTGGAAATAGACTAAATGTCTTTGTGGCAAATGTACTGCTAATCTATATACTGCATGTGATCTATTGTGCATTTCAAATTTTAAAAGCCGCCACATAGCTTCTGGCGCACTGACATAGCGAGCATCTACATGAGATCCAAGTTCATCATGTACTAACTCACTGCTTTCGGTATTGTCTGCTCTTTTGACGACGACAGTAGCTGCATCATAGCCTTTGTAAATGTATTTGTAGACATATTTTATCAATTTGATGGAAGTGCAGGCTTCTACATTAATGTGTGCATTATATTTCATAAGTAAATGTCGATTGTATGGTACCACATATCTATTGTCAACCTTTTTCCACGAATAATGGCACTTTGTCCCTCTCTTCTTCTATATAATGGATAGCCATCACAATTGGCATAAGTTTTGTGTTTATAATCTTTGGGAAATTCTTTAGTACATTTATTATTTTCCATACATGGTGATTGTGGGTTAACATCTCCACACGATCCGTGAATCATACGATGAGTTACAATCTCATATAGTCTACCATAAAGTTCGGGATCTGGGAGTTCAGCAATAATGATTGAATCGACTTTGGCACCACTATCTAACTTATATTTTTCTTGAAGTATTATCAGAAGATGTGCATGTGGAAGGCCTCTTTTTTGAAAAGCAAGACATTTTCCAAATAAGTGAGTTATAGTGATGTCACGGATTAATTAATTTAATTTAATTTTGAAAACTCTGGCTACTAATTCTGGTCTATCAGAAGCACTTTGTCCAAGAAGTAAATGTTGTGTAATCTCTGGCCATTGGGGATTACATGTAAATGTAAGAAATAAATCGGGTTTACCAAATTTTGTGACAATAGCCATGGCATCATTGTATCTTTCTTGCACATTGCGAGGAGGTCCCTGGAAAGAAGATGGTAAAATGATGGCTTTGCCAGCTGTCATGTCTCTGCTTGTAGCCACATCAGCAACATAGTCCATTAATCCACAATATTGTTCTACACATAGTTTATCTTGTTGATATTTGATGACGTTTAAATTATTGGCATCAACTTGCAAATAGGAAACAATAATCCATTGTTGTGTTAGTTTTCCACCACATAAAATTGGATTAAATGTATTTTGAATGGCAATTTGAGCTACTTTAAATTCCAGCATGTACATATTATTTCTTATTCTTACTTTAGAATTTGGGTAACTTGGAAGTTGTAATTTTGGTTGCCAACCTGCTTCTCCGTGTGGGAAAAAAATGGGATATGTCATTGGATCTAAATTAGTACTTAAGATACTTACGTATATTAATGAATGGTTGCTCCTCATTTCTGGGATATATTCTAATGTCTCTTTGAAATGGTGGTTTTCCTTCATCATTTTGAAACACCATTACAACCTCATTTGATGTTGGTAAATTATAACAGCGTTTATCAGTATGTCTATCTCTTTTAAGCACCATATTGACCTTTGGGATTGGGAATTGATGTCTTTCTGCATGAAGTTGTTGTTCCTTTTCTACTTCTGCCAATTTTTTATAAGCTTTAGTGTAGGGGTTATTGTCCATAATGTTATTTAGCTCTATAAAAACAGTGGTTAAGCATTTTTTATTTTCTTGCAGCTGCATACGTTGGTCAACAGCTTCCATTGTATCTAGGACATATAGTTGAGCAAATTTTCTTTGCTCTCCTTCCTGGATGTAAATGGGAAGTTCGATGGTAGATTTGGCCTTTGACTTTAAAACAGTAAGGGCCATGTCCTGGTACATTAGCAGCTAATGTTGCACCCATAGATGCAAAGGATATGGCACTATTGTATGATCTTATGTTTGTCTTGAAATTTTTGTAGTTTGGAAAAGTCGGTTCAGTCATAATGTCTTTTAAATATGGTGGGAATTGTTGTGTTTCTGGAAGTTTGACCTTGCCTTTTCGACAGCAACTAATGAACTGCCCATCTTTGGGTCTTTCCTGTTTAAAATGATAAGCCTCACAAAACTGACAGAGAATATTCATGTCACCACAATTATGAACCTCTACTTCTAAAGACTTAAGTAAAGGACAATTTGAAGAGCATATAGTATTTTCATTTTCGGATTCATCATTTGAAATGTTATGTGATGGTTCAGGAACAGATTCTAAATGCTTTGTTTTTTTGTAGCCTTTTTTGGTGTATGTATAAGTTTTTCAGGTGATCGTCTTTTGCTTGCAAGTGTTTCCCCTTCTTTTTCTGGTGTAATTTGCTTACAAATGATATGTGATGGTTCAGGAGCAGGTTCTAAATGCTTGTTTTTTTGTGTGGCTTTTTTTGGTGTATCTTTTATTTTTCAGCTGATAGTCTTTTGCTTGCAAGTCTTTTCCGTTCTTTTTCTCGTCGAATTTCCTTCTGTTCCGGCGTCTGTTGGTTTGCCCATCTTTGTTGTCGTTCTCTAGCTTGACGTCTTATCTTATCATGTTTGGTCTCGTTATTAGGCATCTTTATCTGTAAAAGAAAATAATGTATTATTAGTTTAGTTTGTGATGTGCAATTGATTTTAAAGTATATATTATTTTTTATTTTCACTGTAATGTTTTTGTTGCAACACTGTTGTGCTTCAAAATGTAGTTTATTTGTATGTGATTATAGGTCATTGTAGCTGAAGTTATTTTCTAGAGTGAAATTACTATGTCTTATTTTGTAGTTGTTATTTTTTATATTGTCGTTTTTAATTTTTGGGTTAGAGGCATAGCAAAGCAAAGGTAATAGCATTCGAGGTAATTTTAGATGTAATATTTTTCTAGTGTTAAAGGAGTATGTGTTATTTATTTATTTTTTGGGGGCTTGTTAGATATTTTTAATGTTGTAGGTTTGGCTTATAGGCATAGTAGAGGGGCAAAATGTTAGTAATATATTGATGTTTGCAATTTGTTCTGTAGGTGATTGTTGTAATAGTGGCCTTATATTTTCGTTAGAGGCTTATAGGGTGTTGATGTGAAAAGCAGGTTTGAATTGTTGTTTGGTAGGTTGGAGTAGTATTTGTTGTGGTATTTTATTTTCTGCGCGTGTTTGGGTTTGTGGTTAATGTTTTTGGTTAGGGAGATGAAGAGAGAATTTAAAGTAGAATTTTTGATGTGTTTTCACTATTTGTTGTACTATGCTGTTTTATCTGGTGCACATTTAGTTTGATAGATTGAAGTCAGGGTTTACTGTTAAAGATTGTTGTAGGTAAAAGGTAAGTAGTAGATAAATTAGAAAAGGGTCACCAATATTTCTTGAAGGATGGTAATTTGTGGGGCTTATTGTTGTTCGTGTGTTGTTGTTTTATTTGATATTTGCTGTTGACAATGGCTGCACAGCAAACATGTTCATTTTTTTTTCTCTTTTTTTACTTGTTATACTGTACCTTGTTGGAAGTGTGTTTTGAAGATGAATATCCTTGGATCCGCTGATGTAAATCTTCATCCGAGAGTCTTCACGCAGTGTCTGTTGTAAAAGAAAAAGATAAATGGTATTTGATTGTAATTTTTTTTCATGAATAGCATATTTTGAAAGCAATGTGTTGTGGTATGCATTTGAGAGTGTGTGAGAGCATACAGCGGTGGCTGTAATTCATTAGTATGCTGTTTTGTGTGGACTACTGTTGTAATTGTATTATTCTTTTAGTGTAGTAGTTGGAACATGTTTTAGTTTTTTTTTTGATTTTATCTGTTATCCTGATTTGTTATGTTATGCTGTTTTTTTGTGTGCCACTTGAAAATGGTTGTATTTTGGTTCTCAGTTATAGTTCTATTTCTTAGTACAGTAATCATTAATGTTAGTTGTATTTGCTATATCTTAGCAATGTTTGTTGGACTATCCTATTTTGTGTGCAGCCCTTTTGGGATGCTGTATTTGGCTTGTGGCTCAGGGTTTAAGATGTTGTAGAGTAAACATGACTGTGAACTGTATTTTCTGTATGTTGGAAGTATTTGCAGTACTATCCTGTTTAGTGTCCGTCACTTTTGGTATGCTTAATTTGGGTTGTTTGTGAAGGTTAGAGGTTGTTGGAGAGTAAACCTGAATGTGAAGTTATTTTTCTATATGTTGGTGGTCTTTTTTGTACTATCCTATTTTGTCTCCACCACTTTTAGTGTGCTTAATTTTGGTTGTTTGTGAGGGTTACAGGTTGTTGGAGAG
>CM050175.1:1141798-1181798 GCA_027410445.1 Discoglossus pictus | reverse complement strand
AGATAGAGACACATAGATACAGGCACATAGCTAGAGACACATAGCTAGAGACACATAGATAGAGATACATAGATAGAGATACATAGATAGAGATACATAGATACAGACACATAGCTAGAGACACATAGATACAGACACATAGCTAGAGACACATAGATACAGACACATAGATACAGACACATAGATACAGACACATAGATACAGACATATAGATACAGAAACTTAGATAGAGATACATAGATAGAGATACATAGATAGAGATACATAGATAGAGATACATAGATACAGACACATAGATAGAGATACATAGATAGATATACATAGATACAGACACATAGATACAGACACATTGATAGAGATACATAGATAGATATACATAGATACAGACACATAGATAGAGATACATAGATAGAGATACATAGATAGAGATTTATTTGAGTTACATGACCTGCAGATAATGGCCAGGGTACGAGTGCTATAAAGGCAACTGCAGGCTCCGACCTCTTCACTTATTCTGCGTGTTCTGGACATTGAGATCTTCATGGACTGTGGAAGATTTATTGGTCTAGTGGGAAAATTTACTTGTGGTCCCTTTAATTACAGAGACAGATACAGACAGAGCAGGTCAGCGATAGCTACAGACACATAGATACAGACACATAGATACAGACACATAGATAGAGACACATAGATAGAGATACATAGATAGAGACACATAGATACAGACACATAGATACAGACACATAGATACAGACACATAGATACAGACACATAGATAGAGATACATAGATAGAGATACATAGATAGAGATACATAGATACAGACACATAGATAGAGATACATAGATAGAGATACATAGATACAGACACATAGATACAGACACATAGATAGAGATACATAGATACAGACACATAGATACAGACACATAGATAGAGATACATAGATAGAGATACATAGATAGAGATACATAGATACAGACACATAGATACAGACACATAGATAGAGATACATAGATAGGGATACATAGATACAGACACATAGATACAGACACATAGATACAGACACATAGATACAGACACATAGATAGAGATACATAGATAGAGATACATAGATAGAGATACATAGATACAGACACATAGATACAGACACATAGATAGAGATACATAGATAGAGATACATAGATACAGACACATAGATAGAGATACATAGATAGAGATACATAGATACAGACACATAGATACAGACACATAGATACAGACACATAGATACAGACACATAGATAGAGATACATAGATACAGACACATAGATACAGACACATAGATAGAGATACATAGATAGAGATACATAGATAGAGATACATAGATAGAGATACATAGATAGAGATACATAGATACAGACACATAGATACAGACACATAGATAGAGATACATAGATACAGACACATAGATACAGACACATAGATACAGACACATAGATACAGACACATAGATAGAGATAGATAGAGATACATAGATACAGACACATAGATACAGACACATAGATAGAGATACATAGATAGAGATACATAGATAGAGATACATAGGTAGAGATACATAGAGATACATAGATACAGACACATAGATACAGACACATAGCTAGAGACACATAGATAGAGATACATAGATAGAGATACATAGATACAGACACATAGCTAGAGACACATAGATAGAGACACATAGATACAGACACATAGCTACAGACACATAGATAGAGATACATAGATAGAGATACATAGATAGAGATACATAGATACAGACATATAGCTAGAGACACATAGATAGAGACACATAGATACAGGCACATAGCTAGAGACACATAGCTAGAGACACATAGATAGAGATACATAGATAGAGATACATAGATAGAGATACATAGATACAGACACATAGCTAGAGACACATAGCTAGAGACACATAGATACAGACACATAGCTAGAGACACATAGATACAGACACATAGATACAGACACATAGATACAGACACATAGATACAGACATATAGATACAGAAACTTAGATAGAGATACATAGATAGAGATACATAGATAGAGATACATAGATAGAGATACATAGATACAGACACATAGATAGAGATACATAGATAGATATACATAGATACAGACACATAGATAGAGATACATAGATAGATATACATAGATACAGACACATAGATAGAGATACATAGATAGAGATACATAGATAGAGATACATAGATACAGACACATAGATACAGACACATAGATAGAGATACATAGATAGAGATACATAGATAGAGATACATAGATACAAACACATAGATAGAGATACAAATATAGAGATACATAGATAAAGATACATACAGTGGATATAAAAAGTCTACACACCCCTGTTAAAATGTCAGGTTTCTATGCTGTAAAAAAATGAGACAAAGATAAAACATTTCAGAACTTTTTCCACCTTTAATGTGACCTATAAACTGTACAACTCAATTGAAAAACAAACTGAAATCTTTTAGGTGGAGGGAAGAAAAAGAAAAATAATGTGGTTGCATAAGTCTGCACACCCTCTTATAACTGGGGATGTAGCTGTGTTCAGTATTAAGCAATCACATTCCAAATCGTGTTAAATAGGAGTCAGCATACACCTGCCATCATTTAAAGTGCCTCTGATTAACCCCAAATAAAGTTCAGCTGCTCTAGTTTGTCTTTCCTGAAATTTTCTTAGTCGCATCCCACAGCAAAAGCCATGGTCCACAGAGCGCTTCCAAAGCATCAGAGGGATCTCATTGTTAAAAGGTATCAGTCAGGAGAAGGGTAAAAAAGAATTTCCAAGGCATTAGATATACCATGGAACACAGTGAAGACAGTCATCATCAAGTGGAGAAAATATGGCATGTGACGAAGTGCCCTTCGCCACTTTGTCTTGGAGAGGACTGTTTGCCAGCCTCCTGACTTTTGACTATGGACCGGCATTTAAATACTTTATTTTCCTATGCAGAAAGACTTTGGTTCCATGGCCATTGAACTGTATGTATGTGGTCTGAGCGCCATTCAGTAATAATGTGTGCTCAGACCTAAGCTTTCTGCAGATATGTTCTGGGTTATAAAATGTTGTTATTATATCTGTAAAAATATTGTATTGTGTGGCATGCAGTCAAATATCTTTGGTCTCATACACTTGGTCAGGAGTTGCCCATCTGCCTCTTAATAGTATCTGCTAAAACACACAAGAGATAGCAGAACAAAAGGGTTTTAGCAGACAAGATGGCACCATGAACAATGGGGGTAGGGACTCTTGAATAATGAGATGACCTGGGGTTGTTCCATACTCCCAGCAGGGGAATACGTGAGCTTAGAGATGTTACTCTCTCCACCGCCAGAGGTAGAATGAGCAGTTAGCCACGCCTAGTGGGCGGCTCCTGGGGGAGGGGACTCCTGGCTCCCACACCTTAACCCTGTCTGATTGGCCAGAGGTAATTAGGGGTTGACCAAAGGTAGTCACTGCCCCTACTGTGTATGTGAAGTGTTTAAAACTGTGTGTTGTTTTTCAATAAAGAGAGTTCACTGCTTGACCCTCAAACACAGAGCTTATGTCTCGTTCTTGGAGGGGATCGCTATATCACACTGGGGATTGCTATGCGCTGCATACTCCCTGGGAGCTTTAAGCTACGGCAGTTGTGGAGTCTGTGGTGGTGGTGGTGTCCGGTGCGGTGCTTGTAGTCCTCGACGCAAACTATGACGCGTCCATCAATGGAGGTACCCGGTCGGGGTGCCAGTAGATCCGTTACATGGCACAACAGTGACATTACCAAGAACTGGAGCTCCCTCCAAAATTTATGAAAAGACGAGAAGAAAACTGGTCTGGGAGGCTACCAAGAGGCCTACAGCAACATTAAAGGAGCGGCAGGAATATCTGGCAAGTACTGGCTGTGAGGTACATATGACAACAATCTCCTGTATTCTTCATATGTCTGGGCTATGGCAAGATGAAAGCCTTTTCTTACGAAGAAAAACATCCCAGCCAGGCTACATTTTGCAAAAACACATCTAAAGTCTCCCAAAAGCATGTGAGAAAAGGTGTTATGGTCTGATGAAACCAAGGTTGAACTTTTTGGCCATAATTCCAAAAGATATGTTTGGTGCAAAAACAACACTGCACATCACAAAAAGAACACCATACCCACAGTGACGCATGGTGGTGGCAGCATCATGCTTTGGGGCTGTTTTTCTTCAGCTGGAATTGGGGCCTTAGTTAAGATAGAGGGAATTATGAACAGTTCCAAATACCAGTTAATATTGGCACAAAACCTTCAGGCTTTTGCTAGAAAGCTGAACATGAAGAGGAACTTCATCTTTCAGCATGACAACGACCCAAAGCATACATCCAAATCACCAAAGGAATGGCTTCACCAGAAGAAGATTAAAGTTTTGGAATGGCCCAGCCAGAGCCAAGACCTGAATCCGATTGTGATCTGAAGAGCGCTGTGCCCAGGAGATGCCCTCGCAATCTGACAGATTTAGAGTGTTTTTGCAAAGAAGAGTGGGCAAATCTTGCCAAGTCACAATGTGCCATGCGGATAGACTCATACCCAAAAAGACTGATCACAAGGGGCTTCAACAAAGTATTAGTTTAAGGGTGTGCATACTTATGCAACTATATTATTTTATTTTTATATTTTTTCTTCCCTCTACCTAAAAGATTTCAGTTTGTTATTCAATTGAGTTGTACAGTTTATAGGTCACATTAAAGGTGGAAAAGTTCTGAAATAATTTATATTTGTCTCATTTTTTTTACAGCACAGAAACCTGACATTTTAACAGGGGTGTGTAGACTTTTTATATCCACTGTAGGTCGAGATACAAAGACAGAGATACATAGATAGCGATACATAGATACAAACACATAGATAGAGATACATAGATATAGACACATAGATAGAGATACATAGATAGAGATACATAGATACAAACACATAGATAGAGATACATAGATATAGACACATAGATAGAGATACATAGATAGCTATACATAGACAGAGATACATGGATACAGACACATAGCTAGAGATACATAGATACAGACACATAAATAGAGATACATATATAGTGATACAAAGATAGAGATACATAGATAGAGACACATTGATACAGACACATTGATACAGACACATAGATACAGACACATAGATACAGACACATAGATACAGACACATAGATACAGACACATAGATACAGACACATATTTAGAGACATATAGCTAGAGATACATAGATACAGACACATAGATAGAGATACATAGATAGCGATACAAAGACAGAGATACATGGATACAGACACATAGATAGAGATACATAGCTAGAGATACATAGATACAGACACATAGCTAGAGATACATATATAGTGATACAAAGATAGAGATACATAGATAGGGACACATAGATACAGACACATAGATAGAAATACATAGAGCCAGATACATAAATAGAGACACATAGATAGATATACATATATAGAGATACTTTTAGACAGATACATAAAGAGACACATAGAGATACATAGATAGAGATACATAGAGACAGACACATAGATAGAGATACATAGACAGAGATACAAAGATACAGACACATAGATACAGACACATATATAGAGATACAAAAATAGATATACTTAGATAGACACATAGATACAGATACATAGATACAGATACATAGATGCAGATACATAGATGGAGATACATAGATAGAGACACATAGATGCAGATACATAGATGGAGATACATAGACAGTAATACATAGATACATATACATAGATAAAGATATATAGATAGAAACATAGATAGAGTCACATAGATAGAGATAAATAGATACAGAAAAATTGATAGAGACACATAGATACAGACACATAGATATAGATAAATAGAGATACATAGATAGAGATACATAGATAGAGATACATAAATAGAGACACATAGATACAGACACATAGATATATATAAATAGAGATACATAGATAGAGACACATAGATACAGACACATAGATATAGATAAATAGAGATACATAGATAGAGACACATAGATACAGATACATAGATACAGACACTTAGATAATAATACATAGATAAAGAGAAAGATGGGAATAGACATATAAATATACAAATAGATGATAGACAGATACATATATTCTGTAATAAAAATATTTTTTTTTCCAGAGAATTGGAAGATGGATTTTAAAAGTAAGTTTTATCTATCTATCTATCTATCTATCTATCTATCTATCTATCTATCTATCTATCTATCTATCTATGTATATCTATCTATATCTATCTATCTCTATCTATATCTATCTATCTATATCTATCTATCTATCTCTCTATCTCTCTATCTCTATCTATCTATCTGTCATGTATCTATCTATCTATCTATCTATGTATATTTTCTCTCTCTCTATCTATCTATCTGTCATGTATCTATCTATCTATCTATCTATCTATCTATCTATCTATCTATCTATCTATCTATATTTTCTCTCTCTCTCACTCTCTATCTATCTATCTATCTATCTATCTATCTATCTATCTATCTATCTATCTATATCTATCTATCTCTATCTATCTCTCTATCTCTCTATCTCTCTATCTCTATCTATCTATCTATATTTTCTCTCTCTCTATCTATCTATCTGTCAGGTATCTATCTATCTATCTATCTATATTTTCTCTCTCTCTCACTCTCTCTCTCTATCTATCATGTATCTATCTATCTATCTATCTATCTATCTATATTTTCTCTCTCTCTTTCTATCTATCTATCTGTCATGTATCTATCTATGTCTCTATCTCTCTATCTATATTTTTCTCTCTCACTATCTATCTATCTATCATCTATCTATCTATCTCTCTATCTCTTGTAACAAGATATCCTTTGATGGACTGTAAATGGTAGAGACTTCTGGGCTCTTTTTATATATTTTATTGAGTAGTTACAAAAACACGAATTAAATAGCTTATAGTCAGAAAAATAAACATCTACGTAAACAGGCTTACTTATACTCTGGAACACCCTGACTATAACCTGAGCAGCTTTTCTACTACAGGTTAAATTATAATTCATAAAGAAAACAAACAGTCTCTTGTAGTGCCACCTTGTGGTCAGGATACAAACAGTCCCTTATAGCGCCAGCTTGTGGCCCGGATACAGATAGTCTCTTACAGTATCCGTAGCCTTGTATATGTGGTGTAGTGCCACCTTGTGGCCAGGTTACGAATAGTCTCTTATATAGTGACGGCCTGTGGCCTTTCCATGTCTTCACTTAAGTAACCTTGGATGAAGCATAGGGCCCACCCTTCTCTCCCATATGCTTCACCCCAGGGACCCTTTGATATTGCAATAGGAACACTGCAATTTATCAGGACAAGCACTCAGCCTCTTCCCTGGGGTATAATAATTTAGGTAAAAGGTTTCTGACCTTATGGTAAATGGAGTGTCCGTCTCCTCACTAGCTTCAGTCTGCCATGCAACTTTCTCCAGTCAGGTAACTCAGCAGTGTCCCACAGGTACTTAATAAAGATTTCTTTGCAGATCCAGCAAGACCTTTTACTTGCAGCTCCAGAAAAACAGTACTCCAGCATTCAGTATTGCAGCTTCTCAAAAACAGCTCTCTCTGCTCAAGGTTTCTTCCAGGCTCCTTATCTCCTGTGAACTTAGCTAGGCCCCTCTCTGCTCACACCGCAGCCTTTTAAATCCTCCTGACTTAGATCAGGTGTACTGGCTTGATTAGGCCACAGCTCATATGCACCCCTTCTGTTCAAGCATGGATGTACAGCCCTACTCATTCTTCTGCTTATGTAGATCCCTTGCTGGATTCTAGTGCAGGTTATCTGTCCTTGCTGGACACCGTTACACTCTCTATCTCTCTATCTCTCTATCTCTCTATCTATATTTCTCTCTCTCACTATCTATCTATCTATCTATCTATCTATCTATCTATCTATCTATCTATCTATCTATCCATCTCTCTATCTATCTCTCTCTCTCTCTCTCTATCTATCTGTTATCTGTCTCTATCTATCTGTGCTGATGAAGGGATGTGGTGTCAGAGCCCTCCTCCTTCCCCCCTTCCCAGCCCTTTATCCACTGACAGATAAAGATAAGCACACCCCTCCTGCTCCAGTTATCTGGAAACAAAATAGAAGATCCTATACATAAAAAAAAAAAAAAGTTCTAAAAAAACTCTATGCTCATTTTTCATGCTCATGGCTTTTGTTGTTTGGTTGATCAGTCAGGTCAGACTCTCTGTGACCCAGTTGTTAGTTTGTTTGTCATTAATTGGATTCTTTTTGCCCATTTCTAGCCATCGTCGCGGTCTACATGTTGCTGATATCTGCCCTGGGCACCACAATGCTTGTGTTTGGTAAGAAGTCCATGATATGGTATATAATCCATATAGGGAGTAGCCACGTATATGGAGCAGTGGGGGGAGATATAGGGAGGGGTAAGAGAAGCTATAGGGAGGAGTTATATGGAGCAGTGGGAGGAGTTATATGGAGCAGTGGAAGGATTTATTGGGAGGAGTTATATAGAGCAATGGGGGGTTATTGAGTGGAGATATATGGGACAATGTGAGGAGTTTTATGGAGCAGTAGCAGGAGTTATAGAGAGGAGTTATATGGAGCAATCGGAGTTGTAGAGCGTGTTTATATTGAGCGGTGAGTCCTATTACCCCCGTTACTCTCCTCTATCAGGGTCTTGGCACATCCCATCTTGCCCCGCCCAGCGCGTCTTACCATACAGCATGATGTGTGTAGGGTTCTTCTGCGTGAACCTGACCATCGGAATCAGGATGATCCTGCGCGGCAACATCACCAAGGTCTGGATCGGCCTGACTATCACGGCCGGAGTGTGCTGCCTGGCCTGGGTCATTACAGGTGGGCCCCCCACCCCTCTATCCTCTGAAGGGGGACAGGAAGCTTCAGATACAGAGGATACAAGGAGCAGAGTGACCTAATGACTGGGATATAATGGGTTACAGGGTCAGTCCCATGTAGGGGCAGAGTGACCTAATGACTGGGATATAATGGGTTACAGGGTCAGTCCCGTGTAGCTGCAGAGTGACCTAATGAATGGGATATAATGGGTTACAGGGTCAGTCCCATGTAGGGGCAGAGTGACCTAATGACTGGGATACAATGGGTTACAGGGTAAGTCCCATGTAGGGGCAGAGTGACCTAATGACAGGGATATAATGGGTTACAGGGTCAGTCCCATGTAGGAGCAGAGTGACCTAATGACCGGGATATAATGGGTTACAGGGTCAGTCCCGTGTTGGAGCAGAGTGACCTACTGACCGGGATATAATGGGTTACAGGGTCAGTCCCATGTAGGGGCAGAGTGACCTAATGACTGGTATATAATGGGTTACAGGGTCAGTCCCATGTAGGGGCAGAGTGACCCAATGACTGGGATATAATGGGTTATTTGTGACCCCATGTCTTTTTGTTTATACAGTGGGTATCCTGGTTTTCCCAATGAGAGAGCTGGCGGGTTGCAGTGATCTCCTCCGTAACGCCGCGTTCTATACGGCCATCTTGAGTTTAACGATACACGGGGTAATGACCCTGATCTGTGTTGTTGCTTTCTGCTGTCAGGTGAGGCGGCCGGACTATCTCAGCATATTCTGTATCTTAGTATTGCATGAGCATAATATCATTTTTAGAGAACATATTAAAATCTCAGCACATAGAATGGGGCCTTCTACCAAGTTGGGTCCCTCACAAAAAAAACCCAGCCAATGGCTTTACAGATTCACACGGGGAGGAGGAGGTGTCGGCTGGACCATGCGACCCATCTGTTGTTACGCACAGGCCAGGGTCCTCTTTTGGGGGTTTATTTGGCCTCTTACAACAGTGCACCCCCTACAAAGTGGTCAGTTCTATGGATTCAGGCCTAGGAACATTTATTGATCATCTCTGCTCTGCTCCCAAAATTTAACATATCTGTGCGAGGGGACCTTGGATGCAGATAGAACCTGAAAACGTATTTGCATTTTAGTTCCCTCCCCTGTGACAAACCTGATTGATTTCAAAAAGCAATGGATGCCCCTACAGCATGACTACATATACATAACACATGATTTTTGCTTTCTAACATTATTTGCCTGTTTTCAAGTCTTGTTCCTCAAAGTGCATCCAATAATATGTGGTCCTATCATCAAGTGCCCCCCATGACATCTGTGATTACTTTGTAGGAGTCACCGGCTGAACCTGGAGATGCTGTATCACCATCTTAAAGATTATATATAGAAGATATGAAGACTCCAGTGAGACCAACACTAGAAATGGTCTGTCCATGAGTCACCTCATCCAGTGTATACAATGTAAAATAAAATCATTTCTTAGAAATTTTACGCAAGATACAGTTATTTTAAGTAATAAAACAGACTCTGTTAATGTTGAATTTATAAGATTTATAAGAGTAGTGAGAAAAGATAAGCGGCAAAGCCTTCCACTGGGATTACTAGAAAGCAAGCTTAGGGCAAGGACCTCCAAGGCAGTGTTTTCTGAGATACTACCAGTGCCACGGGCTAGGCCAGGGAGGCAGAAGGTGCTTAGGGAGGTTAATGCGTGGCTAAAAAAGTGGTGCATTGAGAGGTTTGGGTGCACTAAGGAGAGGTGTGGCTTTTTAGAGCACTGGGCTGACTTCTCACTTGGGTACAATCTCTACAGTAGGGATGGATTGCACCTTAATGATGAGGGAGCTTTTGTGCTAGGGGATAGGATGGTAGAAAAGCTGGGGGAGTTTTTAAACTTGTAGGTGGGGGGGAGGGACTAGATATAAGTAATGGGGTAGAAATTATAAAGGGGATAAGAAACAAATTAACTACTCACGGGGGAGGAGATGGGGGAGGGGTAGTATAGTCAATAGGGCGGTAGTACTAAGTAACACAAGTACAGTGGCAGGCACTTCAGAACTACAGACTTGTGTATGGTGTATGGTGTATGCTCGCTAATGCCAGAAGCTTGCCAGGAAAAATGGGAGAGTTAGAATTATTAGCAATTAATGAAAAATGGGATTTAATAGGCATTACCGAAACATGGTGGGATGAATCTCATGACTGGACTGTTAATCTGGATGGTTATAACCTATTTAGTAAAGATAGGGGCAATGGTAAACAAGGAGTAGGGATTTGTCTGTATGTTAAGCCTGAATTTAAGCCTATAGTCAGAGAAGGTATTTATGGTGGACCTAGTGATAAAGCTGAATGTTTGTGGGTAGAGTTAAATAGCGGAGCAGCAAATTCAAAAAGAATATTAGTAGGAGTATGCTATAAACACCCAAATATAGCTGAAAGTGAGGAAATACAATTATTGTTACAGATTGGAAATGCAGCTAAGCATGGGCAAGTTCTAATAATGGGAGATTATAACTACCCTAAAATAAACTGGATAAATGAGACCCGCAGTTCAGCTAAGGGGAGCAGATTCTTGAGTACACTCAGTGATCATTATCTGGCCCAGAGCCTACTAGAAATGACGCCATCTTGGATTTAGTTATCACAAATAATATTGATATGGTATCAAATGTTGGAATAGGGCAACCTTTGGGAAACAGTGATCACAACACAGTCTCATTTGAGATTGAATTAAAAAAACTAAATTTTAAGGGGCCAACAAAAACTTTTAATTTTAAAAGGGCAGATTTTAACGGTCTAAGGGCAGCGATACAAAGTATAGACTGGGACAGAGGCATGATGGGTAAAAATACTGACCATAAATAGACAACATTTAAATCCTTACTAAATATACATACACATCGGCATATACCGTGTGGGAATAAAAGTAAAAGGAGTAAATCCCATCCAATGTGGCTTAACAATGATTTAAAGATCAAGATACAGAGTAAAAAACAGGCATTTATATTATACACACAAGAGGGGACAGAGACGGCTTTACAGGAATACAAGGAAATCACCAAGGAGGCAAAAGGGCGATTAGACTGGCTAACATAGAAAATTAAAAGTGTGCCTTCAGTCTTTCCCAGCATCAGTCTTCTCTAGGGAATACTGTCTTCTCATGATATGGCCAAAACATTTTAGCTTAAGCCTTATGATGAAACTTTCCAGTGAACAGTTGTCTTCATTTTCTGTAGTACGGATTGTTTGGATCTTCTTGCAGTCCAAGGGACTCTAAGTAGTGATCTGATATTCCCATGTCTTTAAGAACTTTGTTGTGTTCCACACAGTCAGGCTTCAGAATAGGCTTCAGAAATAAGTGTTTTGTGGAACTCTCTTTCTTTATCTATTAGCCAGTGAACCTGGCTTGTACATCTGGTTGTTCCCGCTCTATATATTGTTGGAGCCTGGTGTTACAGTACCCCCACACATAGAAGGGGGAACCCAGGCCGTTTTAGCCGATCCGCCCGTCCAGCGATATAGGGACAGCTACTGCAGGACACCCATTCCCCCAAAACTGGATCCAAGGTGAATATGCTCCAAGCCTTGAACTGGAACCTCACAAATAGCTGCTAGCAGCTGAACAGGAAAAGCACCCCAAGATGCCCACCCTCCTGGCAGTCAGTCTGTAACAGCATACCATGAATCCCCCCAAGAACGAGACATAAGCTCTGTGTTTGAGGGTCAAGCAGTGAACTCTCTTCTTTATTAATTACAAAGACATATTAAAACCATTTCCACATACACAGTAGAGGGTGGGGCTACCTGAGGTCAGCCCCTAATGGCCTCTGGCCAATCACATAGTGTCACAGCATGGGAAATATGAGACTCCTCCCAGGTCCGCCCACTAGGTGTGGCTAATAGAGTCATTTGGCTTCTGACCACCAGAGGATAAACAATGCTTTTGCAGTCCCCTGTGCCCCTGCTAAGAAAGCTGAGAAACCCCAGGGGTTTTGGAGCCGGCATGTCTGGAACTCCCTTTGTTAAGCTATCTCCCCTGCTGTGCCTGTAGATAACCTTTGCTCTTAACCATCTGGCCTTAGTGACTCATAGATGGGGGTGGTCAGAATCTGTAACACATTTCTACACATTTTTCATAACTTTAAAAGTATGCATCACATTCACATAAAACGTACATTTTCAGAATCAGCATACTCCAAATACAAACATGTGTCAAAATGATACAAATTGGTCCAGTGGTTCAAAAGTTAGATCATAGTCCTTTCTGACCAAATGAAGCATGGCTTCCATGTCTTTGTAGGGGGAAAGTCAACATGGGCCGTAGTCAAAAGGAAGAATGTGGGCAACCAGACTTCTCCAATTCGCAGTGACGAGACTGATCTCGTCACATCTGGCATATGAAATTAGTGCAATTGTTTAATAATTGGATCACTCTTTGACACTGCATTTTCCTTACCTTTTCCAGTCTAATGGCCACTTTTGAGTTTTCCAAACACTTTCACAGCACCATCTTTTAGGATTTTGAATAGGTCAGCTGGGATTCCATCAACTCCTGCAACCTTGTTATCAGCAAGGCAAACTAGGGCCCATCTCACTTCACTCTCCAAGATGTCTGGCTCTTCATATTCATTCTGCATAGCAATTTCCCTTCTCTTTATCTGATATGCTGATTTCCCTACCTTTTTTGTCCTTTATCATGTCCACTTTGGCATGAAAGGTTCCTTTGAGATCCCCAATATTTCTGAAGAGATATTTTGACTTACCCATCCTATTAATCTTCTTCTATCTCTTTATATCTCTCAGTATAGAATGTCTTCTTGTCTCTTCTTGCTGTCCTCTGGATTTCCATGTTCAGTTGGACAAATCTTTCCCTATCTTCACTGTCATGATCCGCTTGCTGGCCCCTGAGCTCTGATATAATGGATTTCTATAACCAAAAACCAGGTCTAGCTGTTACAGCTCTTACAAACCCTTACAAGGGAATATTAACTTTATTATGTGTTAAAGACACAATATGTTGGAGAATGAAACTGTATTTTATTTTCGTTGTTACATAGGAAATGTTCATATTTGAGGAGACTCATGGGAGTAATAAACTTTTGGCCCAAACATTTAAACATGAGACCCTCTTTTTGCTGCAGACAGTCTAGCAGATTGGCAACAGTCTAGTCCTATCAGGTCGTACAACCCCAACTTGATGGGAATCAAACTCACTACTGCTGCTGCAAGGTACCATACATTGGTCCTCATTCTAATCGTACCCGCAAAATTGTAGCTTGGCCCCGCACAGCTCTACATCCACATTGGTATTCTAATGGACGGCGCCGCAAGGAGGTAGGTCCCCTTACGGCCGATCGCAAACTATGCAATCGTCCGTAAGCCTTCGCGGGCTGGAACAGGTTCGCGGCAACTAACATTAACATCCCCATGCTACGCGGTCTTGAACGGGACCCCTGCAGTGTCCCCACATTAACCGCATTACAAAATGTTAAATTCTCTGCCGTGGGTCCTTAAAGGGCCCGCGGCACACAAATGGTTACTTCAAGCTGCGGGGTTATGGACTGCTGGGGGTCCCTACATTAACACTTGCAGCGGGAGTCTCGATTGGGACCCCTGCTGCACTTAAAATTTACCCACGATAAATAAAACAATTAACCCCTGCAGTGGGGGTACAATAAGTACCCCCCCAAGCACCTAAAATTAACCCCATCACTCATGGGGATATATACAGAGCCCCATGAGCCCCTATTTAACCCTATCACTCATGGGGCTCTATATGGAGCCACAAGAGCCCCTAATTAACCCTGTCACTCATGGAGTTCAATATAGACCCCCATGAGACTAAAATTAACCCCCCACAGTCCAGTAGGGTCTATATAGACCCCTATAGGACACTATTAAACCCTAGGTTAACCCTATAAGTGCCATGAGGGTCCTCCAGGACCCTCATGACACCAAGTCTAAGCACTACACTATTAACCCTAACCATACCCCATTAACCCATTAGCGCTAACTAAACCCCATTAACCCCAACTGTCCCCCTTTAACCCTAACTGTGCCTATTTAACACCATCTAGGACTTTTTAACCCCATCTAGTCCTATTTAACCCCATCAAGGCCTATTTAACCCCATAAGTGCTCATTACATGAAGTACTAATGAACCCCTTATACCCTAACCTATTAACCCTACCTGCCTAACACCTATCCTAACCTTTTAACACCTACACTACCCACCTAATCCCAAATTAACCCCCACCCCACTAATTGCAAAAAAAAAAAAAAGCTAAGTTACATAAAATAAAAAAGCTAAGTTAAAAAAAATAAAAAAGAGCACCCTTACAAAAAATAAAAAAAGAACATTTATTAAAATAAAATCACCCCACCAGTACAGAAAATAAAGTACAAGAACAAATTTATTTATTTAAGGTTAACCACAAATCTACATGTGGATTATGAATGAACAAGTGGTGTAAAGCTCCCACACACTTTTATGGCATCCATTCATAAAATTATGAATGTAGCTCAGTCCAGCACAGATATAGAATAATAGGTCTCGTAGTAGGAGTCCAGCCCACAATTAAAGGTCAGATGACCCAGTAGAAATGGACTTCCTTTTACCCCAGAGTCTCCTTTCACCCTTTCTAAGTGTAGTATGACTTTTCTCTATATTTCCCTATCCTTTGTGACCTCAGCACTTGAGGTACGGATGGCACATCAGGGGGACTCTCTCCTCATGTCATCACAGATATGTGGGTAATCCATACGTCTGTGGTGAGTCTCCAATGGTCCGTTGTCACAGAAAGCTCCTATTTTTAGTAGTGGAAAAGATGGGATCCACCCAAATATCATATATGTGGGTGTGTTAGGTCTGTAACCTCCACATGTAGTGTGTATAAACTACCTTCGGGGACGTGTACACTCTATTTGTTGTATTCTTCTTTGTTCACCCGACATTGGAACCTACTATTTAAGAGCTTCCAAGTCATTCCTTTTTTGGGTGGGAGTAGCAGGCCCGGACAATATCTCTATTTTTTTAATTTCTATTTCACTTATTTATTATTTCAGAGGCCATATGGCAAACTTATTTGTAAACTGGTCCTCTATCAATAGGGAAAATAGGAACAAGGATTTCCTGGATATTCAGAATACTGAAAAAGAAAACAACAATGTCCCCAAATTCCTTTTAAAGGATTTAGAGAGACGATATAAGTCCGAAATAAAAAAATGGTTTCGACCTTAAGAGCCTGGAAAACTATGTTAAACATAGGATAATTCCAAGGGGCCTGAGGAGAGATAAGAAATATTCTTTTTGATAACAATGACCAACATATATCTGCCATTTGGGATAAACCCTGGAGGAATCTTCACTTAAACTAATGAGTCTACTTATTGAGTATAGAAAAAAGAACTTAGTAACAATTTCTGAACTAAGGAGAATAACTGAAAATCTGGCTCCTTTTCCCACGATCCATCCTTTCAAAAAATCGATGGAGAGATTAAGATCTGTGTTACGAAACTTGAATTAGAAATTAGTAAAAGAAAAAGAGATAATTTTAATAGGATGGATTATCTAAGAGGGGATGGAAATATAAACAAGAGGTCATATAAATATAACGATAGACCACATCCTTGGATGGGGGCTAGACCCATATGTCCAAAAGACCACTCGAATAAGACTTACCATTCTTTACAGAATCCTAACCTACAGAAAAGATCCGTATCTCACGCTATTAGAGGTAAAGAGATCCATAGTAACCTCAGGGGTAAAGAACAGGATGGTTTTGACCATGACTTTGATACCCCTGGGCCCACAAGAGATAGTTTGCCGATGGATAGCTTTAGAAAGGACAGTACTATCCCTTCAAGGAGACCATTCAAAGACAGGGAAAAACAAGACAAAGATAGCGAGGACCCCAGTATTAGGTCTTTGTCTACCAGTAAGAAGGTTCCAAGTACCAGTCATTTGGTTACTGATAAGAATCAGACATTGCACACTACCACCTCCGCCTCTGTCACTCCCAAAATTACAGTTAAACAACAGTAGTCATCATGCCCCTGACTCAGGACTTAATATGTTCGAATTGTTTATTGACCTTAACAAATGTATTAGAAATTTAATTTTGAAAAGACGTTTCGCTAAAACCAATCTAGACGATGATCCCCTCGATACAAAAGTGAGAATCAATAATGGAGGACAACAGGACTGAGATGATGATGGTTTGAAAACACTTGAAGGTCTAAAGGAATTAGCTATGGGTGGTGCCCATAAAGATGAATCTTTTGAAGACGGGCATACTATCGGTGATATACGACTAAAGATTGTGAGGCTCTTATAGGAGAACAAACCCAAATCCATCATCTTTCCTGTACAATCACAGGGACACTATATACCTGTCTTTCAAAACATGGTGATGAATAAGTTAGAGAAGATGTGTAGAAAAAAACATATCAATACTAGAAAACCTAATCTCAAGAAAAAGGAAAGAGAGGCCCTGTTACACCTCAAAAACAACTCAACGATCATCATGAGACAGGCAGATAAAGGGGGAGGCCTAGTGATCCAGGACAGAGTTACGTATGTGGAGGTAGCCCTAAGACTTATAAAAGATCACACTACCTACCTGTGCTTAAAGGGGGATCCCAATATAGAATACCTCCAAGAATATTAGGATTTAATCAGGAGAGCTAAAGATAAAGGTAATCTCACGATTAGAGAGTTATCTTTCTTAGATACCCCATTCCCCAAGATTGCTATTTTTTATCACCCCCTTAAAGTCCACAAAAACACTCTGTACCCTCCAGGAAGACCGATCATTTCTGGTATGGGCTCCTAAACCGAGATATTATCTACATTTACTGATTCTTTCCTTAAACCTATGGTCCTGAATCTCAGATCTTATGTTAGAGATACTCCACATCTTTTGGGGATATTGGATGACCACAAATGGAAGGACCCTTATTGATGGATCACCATGGACGTGACAGCTTTGTATTCATCCATCCCACAAGATCTGGGCATTGCTGCTATTAAATATTTTTTTGAGCTATACAATAATGTTGAACCATCCCAGGATGAATTAATTTTAGATTCAATTTGTTTTATATTGTACCACAATTACTTTATGTTTGAAGGAGACTTTTATCTGCAAAAAAGAGGGACAGCTATGGGGACGAGATTTGCTCCAAGCTTTGCTAATTTATATATTGGGAGGTTGGAGGATCTCTATATTTGGGAGAACAACCCATTGGCCAAGCATATCATTGTGTGGTACAGATATATCGATGATATTCTTATTATCTGGGATGAAGAAGGCTCTAGCTCTAAGGAGGAATATTTGGATTATGTTAACCGAAACAGAAGGAATTTAGGATTCCCCATGAATACAGACTACAAAGAAGTTTCTTTTCTAGATGTCACTCTAATGGGTACAGGAGACAGAGTCAGTACCAGGTTATACGCTAAACCTACACATACTAATGGCTGCTTAGACGCCACCAGTAGCCATGACCCAAAATGGACACTTAATATTCCTTTCGGACAGTTCCAACAAGTAAGGAGAAATTGTAGCCATTTACCAGATTATGATAGAGAGAGTGAATGTCTGGAGAAAAGTTTCTAGCGGGAGGGTACAACCAGTACAACGTAAAGAAAGCTAAGCGTAAAGCTAGGAATCTCGATAGAGAGGAACTTAACTTAAAAACAACGATAAAGCCCCTATTACGGGAGAGGAGTCTAAGACCTCTAACTGTAGATTCCTCACCCTATACGACACAGCGGCAAAATCTATTCGTAATATTATTTCTGAATACGGGCCCACCCTTTTGCAAGATGAAGTTCTGACTGACATATTAGCAAAGAAACCTACCATCACTTCCAGAAAAAGCCATAACCTTAACCAACGTCTAGCACCTAGTGAACTAAAAAAAAACTGAAAACCCTAAAAACTGCACTACCTGTAAACATCTTAGAACACACAGAGATACAGTGGTTTCCACCCATAGAAAGAAAAAATCTTTAAGATGAAACACCTCACCAATTGTAAAAGTGGCCATGTGGTTTATGTGACACCATGCAAATGCCTGACGCAATATGTAGGACGCACTAAGAGAACTTTAAAAACAAGATTCAGGGAACATATTTATAATGTTTTAAAAGGCATGTTAAAAAATGTCTTCTCAGCCCATGTGACCCATAAACATGATAAGAATATGGAAGGGGTCCCCATCCAGGCTATAGAACAGATTAAGATGAACCATAGACGGGGCAACAGACTCCTGAAACTGAGACGCATGGAGACCAAGTGGATTCATACTCTGGGGACACTAGAACCCCATGGTTTAAACAAAGATATAGATCTGGGGATTTTTATTAGGGAATAACGAGTCTCCCCATTAATCATTAATTATTTATTTATTATTTATCTACCTTCCTACATTTTTTTCATTTTATTTTATAGGTTTAATTTATTACGTATCACCATTATGTCACTTCTATACTTGGCTCCAATATACAGTCTTTTTAAGAAGGTTCTGAGTATGTTGGTTCCCTTTGGACTAGTTCCCCTACATGTCCAAGTACCTGTACACCGAAACCCCTCCCACTGTGTCCACACATACCTTTTGTACCCACATTTGTAGGTTATATAAGTAGGTTATTTAGTAAGTTACATGTGTCCGAGTGTGGGCACATGAATGGGAATTATTGATATGGCCTATAGCCTTTCACGTTTTGTATGTAAAGATATATGTGTGTGATCATATATGTGGGATTATATCAAGGACATGGGCATGTAGGCTTCATTCCATTCATTGCATTATTTTCACACATGAGCTCTTTTTTGTGTGCCATATATATGGGGTACACCGGTTCCATGCAGGCTTATACAGTGCCTTGCAAAAGTATTCACCCCCCTTGGAATTTTTTGTGTTTTGTTGCCTCACAACCTGGAATTAACATGGATTGTCTGAGGATTTGCATCATTTAATTTACAGAACTTGCCACAACTTTGAAGATGATTTTGTTTTTATTGTGAAGCTAACAACAAATAGGACAAAATAACAGAAAATATCACTGTGCATAACTATTCACCCCCCAAAAGTCAATACTTTGTAGCGCCACCTTTTCCAACAAGTCGCTTTGGATAAGTCTCTATGAGCTCGCCACATCTTACCACTGGGATTTTTGCCCATTCCTCCTTGCTGCTCCAGCTCCTTCAAGTTGGATGGTTTGCCCTTGTGAATCTTTAAGTCTGATCACAGATTTCCTATTGGATTGAGGTCTGGGCTGTGACTCGGCCATTCCAACACATTTACATGTTTCCCCTTAGACCCCCCAAGTGTCATTGTCCTGCTGGAAGGTGACCCTCCGTCCTAGCCTCAAATCACGCACAGAGTGGTGCAGGTTTTGCTCAAGAATATCCCTGTATTTAGCATCATCCATCTTTCTCTCAACTCTGACCAGTTTCCCATCCCCACAGCATGATGCTGCCACCGCCATGTTTCACTGTGGGGATGGTGCTCTTTGGGTGATGTGATGGGTTTGTGCCAGACATAGCGTTTTCTTTGATGGACGAAAAGTTCGATTTTTTGTCTCATCAGACCAGAGCACCTTCCTCCATACATTTTGGGAGTCTCCCACATGCCTTTTTGTGCCATTTTGTTTTTTGCTGAAAGTAATGTCTTTCTTCTGGCCACCCTGCCATAAAGCCCAACTCTATGGAGCGTACGGCTTATTGTCGTCCTATGTACAGATACTCCAGTCTCTGCTGTGGATCTCTGCAGCTCCTCCAGGGTTACCTTAGGTCCGGTGCTGCCTCTCTGATTAATGCCCTCCTTGCCCGGTCCGTGAGTTTTGGTGGGCGGCCGTCTCTTGCCAGGTTTGCTGTTGTGCCATGTTCTTTCCATTTGGTTATGATAGATTTGATGGTGCTCCTGGGGATCATCAAAGATTTGGATATTTTTTAATAACCTAACCCTGACTTGTACTTCTCAACAACATTGTCCCTTACTTGTTTGGAGAGTTCCTTGGTCTTCATGGCAGTGTTTGGTTAGTGGTGCCTCTTGCTTAGGTGTTGCAGCCTCTGGGGCCTTTCAAAAAAGGTGTGTATATGTAATGACAGATAATGTGACACTTAGATTGCACACAGGTGGACATCATGTCACTAATTATGTGACTTCTGAAGGTAATTGGTTGCACCAGAGCTTTTTATGGGCTTCATAACAAAGGGGGTGAATACATACGCACATGACAATTATCTGTTTTCTATTTCTAAAAAATAGTTTTATGTATATATTTTTCTCATTTCACTTCACCAACTTAGACTATTGTGTTCTGATCCGCCACTTAAAATTCAGATTAACATAACATTAAACTTAAGGCTGTAATATAACAAAATAGGTAAAAAGTCATGGGGGGTGAATACTTTTGCAAGGCACTGTATGTACTTTCTCATTTCACATTATGTGTCAAGGGTGACACCTTGTCCCATCATATGATATATGCATGGAATGTACTAGTATATTGTTTTATTATTTATCATTTAAAGTTGTGTTTTGCTCATGGTATCTGTATATCTTGCTTTTGTTTATATTATTATTTTGCTTTATGTCCAGGGCAGGTTGCTTTTAAGCTTATTTTATTTCTTTATCAAATATAAAGAGTAGGTGGCTCTAGGTGTATATATGTAATGACCAGTTCATAGGGTGCTACTAAGGGTAAGTAATATATATAAATAGTTTATAGAGACAGAAAGTACCCCTTATTACTGCACACCTGTTAATCCCACACTATATTTGAACTTATAAGAAAAATAAAACTTAACTTTTAATAACTGTATATTAAAAACTTTTGGACGCAGCAAAGTAGAGTAATTCTGATATAGAAATTGTTATAAGGTGCATTATTATATTAAGTGCTTTTTAGGGAAGTTTATTATAATCCTAGAAGAAATGTCAGTGCTTTTGTACATAAAGTGCCAGTGCTTTAATATGAAGCAAAATGTTGATAGAACTCAATATCTTGCTTAATTCCATCCACAAAAAAAAAAAAAAAAAGTTTATAAATTTATAACTTTTAAGCAAATTCCACATATTTTGGATATATTATATTGGCACTTTTTGAGTCTCAAAAAAGACTTATTATAACACAGATTTTTGGTGAATCTATTTATGATTTTTGTGATAGCACTGGCACATTTTTTTTTTGTGGATGGAATTAAGCAAGATATTGAGTTCTATCAACATTTTGCTTCATATTAAAGCACTGGCACTTTATGTACAAAAGCACTGACATTTCTTCTAGGATTATAATAAAATTCCCTAAAAAGCACTTAATATAATAATGCACCTTATAACGAGTTTTTAATATACAGTTATTAAAAGTTAAGTTTTATTTTTCGTATAAATTCAAATATACTGTAGTGTGGGATTAACAGGTGTGCACTAATAAAGGGTACTTTCTGTCTCTATAAACTATTTATATATTTTATTTCTTTAATTGATTTTTTATTAATAATATTTTTTATAATAATTCATTTTTTCATAATAATATATATTTTTAAATATTATTATTATTCCTTTTTTAATGGTTTTCTTGGCGCTCATTTATCCTATATATCTCTGTTATCCAATATCGTCACTCTATATTATACATTTGGATATATTTGCATTTTTCATTTTATTCACTTACCTTATATTAGTTTTTTTTTTATTTACTTATCTATTTATATTATTATGTCTATTTAAATTTTCTGGTCACATTATGGCAGCTCATCATATGTGTATTATGTGGTCACATATCATCGTATAAAGAGCCCCATCTTGTGAATTCATTTGACACAAGGCATTTTATTCTATATCTGTATTATATATTATAATTTACTAGCGACTTGCCTGTCAAAAATGACGGGGCAATAAAATTTGAAGCCATGGCAATGCTTTTTGCCACACAATGTAAAGCTTTTTCTACTCTGAGTACCTTCGGCGCTCATTGCGAGCCTCTCCTCTCGTCTACTTTTGCTCCTCTGAGCACCTTCGGCGCTCATCACAAAGACAGATATATATATATATTTTTTTTTTGTTAATTAATAATTAAGTAATTAGTTACTTAATAAATTAATATACTTTATCTATTTCTAATTAATATATCCAGCAATCAGTAGCCTGAAGAGCTAACAATCTGTTTTAATTTTCCTGCAGCATAGAAATAGGCTGCGTGCGTGAGGGCAAACCGTTGATTTAGTTGTGTAAAGCGCCATTTTAGATTCGTAATGTGTTGGTTGCAAGTTAGTGTTGGAAACTGGCGTTGTTTGTTTATGTGCTACGCGGCTCGCAAGCATTTTCCATCATTTGTAATAGTGTATTTTGTATCTTGTAGGTTCCTTTATGAAAGTGGTACGCGGTTGGCTGTGTTTTGCGCGGTCCAGGGTCGTGTAGCCTCGTTTAAATTTTTGGGGGCGCCCATTTTTTTTGTCGCTTAGGTAATTTTCGAGTGACAAAACTCTTAAAAGACAAAAATTCACATTCCACCTCACTCCCGGACGTCCTGGCTGTTCCCCCGTGCTATGTGTGGGAAGAAGAGGGGGTAAAAACACGGGAGGGAGGAGACACACTCACAATGACCTCCAAAGGCACTCATTGCGAGGCCCGTGATGAGCACCAAAGGCGCTCATCACAAGGCCAGTAAAAGTAGACGTGGGAGAGGTAGGGAGGAGGCTTGCAAAGAGCGCTGAGGTTTACTAAGGTCATGTGACTGCCATGAAAGCTTCACATGACGCAGGGAACCATGTGAACAGGAAGGGAAATCCAGTGACCCGGAAGAGGCATGTAATGACTTCCTGGTTCATTTTCCGGTGCCAAAATGATCCAGAGGGGCTATTTAAACAGGTACCACTCCTTGTGCCTCACCTATTAACCCTCCAAGCAGTAATCACGAGCATGGCTCGGGGTTAATTTTCACATTCAAAAGCGGTAACCCCGAGCCACGCTCAGGGTTAGTTCAGGGAGGATCTGGAGGGGGCCCAGTGCTGCCGAACCTCCTCCTCCCTACTCCCCCTCCCTACTACCCCCTCACCAAAAACAGTGCTGCCTATCCTCCCTCCTTGCGATCCTCCCTACTCCCTCCTTCTCATCCTTATCTTCCCTCGTTCCCCCTTCCCCCCTCGAAGGAGGGATGAGGGGGGATAAGGAGGATGAGGGGGGATGAGGAGGATGAGGGGGGATGAGGAGGATGAGCGGGAAAAAGGAGGATGATGGGGGAAAACGAGGATGAGATCGGAAAAGGAGGATGAGGGGTGGGAAGGAGGATGAGGGGCCTAAGACCCCCTACAACTTTCGGACCGCAAATGCGGACACTCGTGAAGCGAGGGGCCGCATTTGCGGAGGTGGTGGCTCTAACGCTTGCGGGCGTTAACGCTTGCGGGCTTGTGTAGCGAGCCCGCTGCAACTGCCTTTGGTGCTCCTTGCAATGGTGGAGATGAGCGCCATAGGCACTCATCCCTACGACCCCCTACAGCTTTCGGACCGCAAATGCGGACCCTCGGTTACAAATGACCACAAAAGCGGGACTTTGAAAAAAAAAAACAACAAACACGCAATGACTAACTACGGACTTACACAAAAAAAATAAGGGGACTTAGAAAAAAAACATTACGGACTTACGACCTTAACGGACAAACCGCGCACAGCTGCAAATATTAAAAAACACAAAAATACACACAAAAAAATAAAATCCTCACCTACAGCAAGGGGCGGCACCCAGGACCTCTGCAACACGGCTTAAACCTCGAATTATGGCAAATTTACAAAGTTTAGACACTCGAACATCCCCTAAGCGACAGAAAAAGTGGCTGACCCTAAAGCTGCAAAACAGAGCAAACCAAATACGGCAAAAACCTGTACGACCTACAACATACACTTTTACCAAGGACGCTACATCATACACACCCACGTACCACATACACATTCACCGCCATTTCACAACACTAACTTACACAATGTGGAAGTACCCAGATACACTAACGGCTTTACCTCGCGCACGCAGACTATTTACACTACACACTGCGCACATTGCTGACACTTACACTGCAGCTTCACAACACTGCAAACCTACATTGTATGCTGCAGGAACATCACAACAGATTGTCAGCTCTTCAGCACATTGCTTCCTGCATATATTAATTACAAATAGGTAAAGTCTGCAGTTGCTGGCAAGGACTTTAGGACTATATGGTGGTTCAATTGAGTGTATATTTCTATCTTGTTATAGATACTGGAATGGGTGGCAGTTTCTTCTCCTGTGGACACGGTTTGTTTCGCCTTTTTGCTAGGACCTGCCCATCTTGGGTGATCCTACTCGGTATAATTCACAGCTTCATTGAATTGCACCAGCCCCTTAGATAATAAAGTAGTAATTCTGAATAGGAAATTCAGTAGATTTTAACAATCACAACATTTTACACTTTATTATAATTTGTTACTCGTCAACGTATTCTGTAGCGCCATACAGAGGTAAGGTACATCTCAAAACATAAATAACACATTGCAGAAGAATGGAGGGCTTTGTGTATGAGCTTAAAATCTAAAAAAAAATCTAAAAAAAGTCCAAAAAAGGGTGTGGTACAAGATGATGATAGATGAATTGTGCATGGTGAGGCTGAAGGTGAAGAGCTTCTTTAAACAGATGAGTTTTAGTGAGCTTTTGAAGGATTTGAGGCAGGAGGATAGTCTCAGTGAGCAAGGCATGGAGTTAAATGATTAGGGGCAGCACAAGAAAAGTCCTGGAGGAGGGAGTGAGAGGAGGTGATAAGAGAGGTGGATAGAAGAAGGTTGTTAGCAATGCAAATAGGGCGTTTGAGAGAGTATTTTGAGACTATAGCAGAGATATAGGAGGGTATATTATTGTTGAGGGCTTTATACATTCGGGTCATGATTCAAAATTTTATTCTGGAGGAAATGGGAAGCCAGTGGAGTGATAGACAGAGAGGGCCTACAGACACAGGTCGATGAGTATGGTAGATGCGTCTAGTGGAGGTGTCATTATGGATTGGAGCGGGGACAGATGGCTGATGGGGAGGCCAGCAAGGAGAGAGTTGCAGTAGTAAAGATGAGATAAGACGAGGGTGAATTAGAATTTTCAGCTGTGTCTTGTGTAAGATAGTGACATATTTTGCAGATTTTTTTTAGGTGTAAGTGAAAAGATTTAGTGATTGACTGTATGTGAGGAATGAAAGAGAGGACAAGGTCCAGTAAAACGGCAAGGCAACGTGCTTGGGCGATGGGAGTGACTATGGCATTGTAGGCAGTGAGAGTTATGTGAAAGCTGTAGTAGACAGTGGGAAGATAAGGAGCTTAGTCTGTGACATATTGAGTTTGAGTTGATGGACGGACATCCAGGAGAATATACTAGAGAGGCAGTTGGCAACTTGAGCTAGAAGAGAGGGGGATAGGTCTGGTGCTGAGGGGTAGTTTTGGGTGCCATCTGCATATCGATGATTTTATTAGGGTACCAAGTGAGGAAGTATAGATGGAGAAAAGGAGGGGGCCTAGGACTGAACCTTAGGCTTTGCCAAAAGTCAACGGTCAAGGAGAGGAAGAGGAGCCAGAGAAGGAGACACTAAATGTTTGATTTTCTAGATAAGATGTAAACCATGGAAAAGCAGTGTCAAGGATGCCAAGAGAGTAGAGAGTTTGGGTGAGAAAAGGGTGATCAACTGTGTCAAAGGCAGTAGAGAGATCCAGTTGAAATAGAATAGAGAAATTACCCTTTGACTTGGATGTGAGAAAGTTATTAGTGACTTTAGGGAGAGCTGTCTCAGTGTATTTTTGGGGTCGGAAACCAGATTGTAAGGTGTAAAGGAGTGATTTGGAGGAAATAAATTAGGTATAGTGATTGTAAACAACATGCTCAAGCAGTTTAGAAGCCTGGGGAAGTAGCAAGATAGGGCAATAGTTATATGGAGAAGCTGGATCAGAAGAGGGTTTCTTAAGAATGGGTGTAATTATGGCATGTTTTAAAGGTGATGGAAACTCAGGGTCAAAGGCGTCCATTGTGGATGAGGGAATGGGTATGGATAAAGGCTGGGTGTTGTTGGAGGGGGGCAGGAGCTGGTGGAGGGCAGAGGAGAGAATGTGGAAAACAAATGTTTGGGTTAGAGGCCAGGTTGAATATTAATGATGAGAAGTAGTGCTGTTTGGCAAGGTTGATGGCATTGTGAGAGGAGCGTAGAATGAACTTGTAGTGAAGGAAGTCTGCTGAAGTTCATAGTCATTCAGCAGTACAAGAGCATCTCTGGATGTAGTAGGGAAGGAGGGGATTGGTTTCAGTTGGAGGGAAAGAATTGGTTTCAGTTGGAGGGGGGGATTGGTTTCAATTGGAGGGGTGGTATTGGTTTCAACTGGAGGGGTGGTATTGGTTTCAGTTGGAGGGATGGGATTGCTTTCAGTTGGAGGGATGGGATTGATTTCAGGTGAAGGGGTGGGATTGGTTTCAACGGGAGGGGTGGGATTGGTTTCAGTTGGAGGGAGATGGTTGGTTTCAGTTGAAGGGAGGCGATTGGTTTCAGTTGGAGGGGTGGGATTGGTTTCAGTTGGAGGGAGGCGATTGGTTTCAGATGGAGGGGTGGGATTGGTTTCAGTTGGAGGGGTGGGATTGGTTTCAGTTGGAGGGAGGGGATTGGTTTCAGTTGGAGGGAGGGGATTAGTTTCAGTTGGAGGGAGGCGATTGGTTTCAGTTGAAGGGGTGGGATTGGTTTCAGTTGGAGGGAGGGGATTGGTTTCAGTTGGAGGGAGGGGATTGGTTTTAGTTGGAGGGGTGGGATTGGTTTCAGTTGTAGGGGTGGGATTGGTTTCAGTTGGAGGGAGGGGATTGGTTTCAGTTGGAGGGAGGGGATTGGTTTTAGTTGGAGGGGGGATTGGTTTTAGTTGGAGGGGTGGGATTGGTTTCAGTTGGAGGGAGGGGATTGGTTTCAGTTGGAGGGGTGGGATTGGTTTCAGTTGGAGGGAGATAATTAGTTTCAGTTGGAAGTGGGGGATTGGTTTCAATTGGAGGGAGGGGATTGGTTTCAGTTGGAGGGAGGGGATTGGTTTCAGTTGGATGGGTGAGATTGGTTTCAGTTGGAGGGGTGGGATTGGTTTCAGTTGGAGGGAGAGGATTGGTTTCAGTTGGAGGGGTGGGATTGGTTTCAGTTGGAGGGAGGGGATTGGTTTCAGTTGGAGGGGTGGGATTAGTTTCAGTTGGAGGGAGGGGATTGGTTTCAGTTGGAAGGGTGGAATTGGTTTCAGTTGGAGGGAGGGGATTGGTTTCAGTTGGAGGGAGAGAATTAGTTTCAGTTGGAGGGAGGGGATTGGTTTCAGTTGGAGGGAGAGGATTGGTTTCAGTTGGAGGGGTGGGATTGGTTTCAGTTGGAGGGAGGGGATTGGTTTCAGTTGGAGGGGTGGGATTGGTTTCAGTTGGAGGGAGATAATTAGTTTCAGTTGGAAGTAGGGGATTGGTTTCAATTGGAGGGAGGGTATTGGTTTCAGTTGGAGGGAGGGGATTGGTTTCAGTTGGAGGGGTGAGATTGGTTTCAGTTGGAGGGGTGGGATTGGTTTCAGTTGGAGGGAGAGGATTGGTTTCAGTTGGAGGGGTGGGATTGGTTTCAGTTGGAGGGAGGGGATTGGTTTCAGTTGGAGGGGTGGGATTGGTTTCAGTTGGAGGGAGGGGATTGGTTTCAGTTGGAAGGGTGGAATTGGTTTCAGTTGGAGGGAGAGAATTAGTTTCAGTTGGAGGGAGAGAATTAGTTTCAGTTGGAAGGGTGGAATTGGTTTCAGTTGGAGGGAGAGAATTAGTTTCAGTTGGAGGGAGAGAATTAGTTTCAGTTGGAGGGGGGGATTGGTTTCATTTGGACGGAGGGGATTCATTTCAGGGAGAGAAATAAGGGGGGTGGGGAAATATATAAACCATAAGAGTGGGTATTAAAAATAAGTCAGGTTTGAACAGTAAATTCACAAAATAACAAGACAGAAATTCTATTCGTTTAAAGATAATAACAGATATTAATATTAATATTAATATGGGGGGGGGGGAGAGTGGATATCTGTGTTTAGACATGTTTGCAGCAAATTTCAATTGGTCAAATCAAGTCCTTCTAAAGAGAAGTCTGTAAATGTGATGCCGCAGTGGCCCTTTAACCAAGCACTCAATAACATTGTAATACCTGTGGGTGATCTATCCAGGACCATATATTGTGACTTGAAACTCTAAGCAACACAATATGTTACATGGAAGTGTAAAGTGTAAACTATGTAAATGAGTTATAAAAATATGTCCTAATATTTAGAGAATTTTATTACAGGGTGTTATAGGGTCACTGACACAAAATACCTATAATAAGCTGAAGCATTTCATTAACCCTGTGTACCCAGCACCCGGGACACACCAGCAATATAATGTATGTTTATTGCACCTTTACAAGGAAGGACAACACAAAAAAAAATGTACATTACAAAAAAAAAACTGTCACATAAAAAAAAAGGAACATTACAGAAAATAAAAAAATACATTACAACCTCCCACACTACAGAAAAAAAATTACACACCTGAAAAGGAAATACATATAATACAATTAAATACAATATAATTAAATACAATATACCCCTATCTAATATACATCCCCCTATCTAATATACATCCCCCTATCTAATATACAATACTATCTAATATACATCCCTCTATCTAATACACAATAAATACTAACTATGTACTATACATCCCCTATCTAGCTAATATACAATACATGCTATCTCTATATAGCAACCTTAATTCTAAGCTAAAATAAAATAATTAAGACCACTTACCTTTGAGATGTTTCTTCAGATCAGCAACCTAAGGTAAAAAAGATAAAAAAAATTACTACAACACGTTTACATAAAATAAATAAACATTAAACATTCTAAATATTCTACTCACCTTTCCAGCATGTCCCATCCATCTTCTTTTCTTCTTCTCCGGTGCCTGTCAAAAAAAACATCACATTAGCACATACATAAACATAATCTACATTGTACTTACCTCCCCGCAATGTCTCCGGCCTCCTCGTCTTCTGCCCCGCATAGGCCCTGGAAACATCCGCGCTCTAAAAAAAAAAGTTGAAAAAAACAACACACATCCTCACTCGCGGACATCCCCGACGCTAATGAGCTTCCTACGGAGTGTTCCAGAATAAAATTGGCAATGGCGGCTTCTGATTGGCTGAAAACGCTGTCTAGCAAATTCAGCCAATGAGAAGACGCCAATTGTGAGCCAATGAAAAAGGGATACACCCCAAAATCCCACTCTGATTGGATAACGCACCTGTCAATCTTTATTTGAACCAATCCGAAGGCTTTATTGCCATCAGAGAATCACAATGGGATACACCTCCACGCAGTTATTGGCTGAAGACATCTGCGCCTTCCCATTGGCTGTAATACTGATTGACATTGACAACAGCCAATGAGAAGGCGAAAATGCCTTCACCAATCAGTATGTGGGGGTGTATTCCATTGTGATTGGCTATTGTCAGTGCAACCAATCAGAATGCACAGATGCCTTCAGGCAATCACCCTGTGGGGGTGTATTCTTTTGTGATTGGCTGAAGGCATCTGCCCCTTGTGATTGGTTTAAATAAAGATTGACAGGTGCATTATCCAATCAGAGTGGGATTTTAGGGTGTATCCCTTTCTGATTGGCTCACACGTTGGCGCCTCCTGATTGGGTGAATTTGATAGACAGCGTTTTCAACCAATCAGAAGGCGCAATTGCCTATTTTCTTCCGGAAAAGTCTCTGGGAGGCTCATTAGCGTCGGGCATGTCCGCGAGTGCGGATGTGTGTTCTTTTTTAGAGCGCGGTTCCAGGGCGGGGCAGAAGAGGAGGAGGCCAGAGACATCGCGGTGAGGTAAGTACAATGTAGATTATGTTTATATTCTTTTGTTTTTATGCTTATGTATGTGTATTAATGTTATGTTTTTTTTTATTAGGGGCCGAACCGGAGAAGAAGGACGGGACATGCTGGAAAGGTGAGTAGAATATTTATAATGTTTAGAATGTTTATTTATTTACTGTAAATGTGTAGCACTAATTTTTTTATTTTTTTTTCCCTGGATGGCTGATCTGAAGGGACATCTACAAAGGTAAGTGGTCTTAATTATTTTATTTTATCTTAGAATTAGATTATTTTATATATATAGATAGCTAGGGGTATGTATTTTATATAGATAGCATAGCATGTATTGTATATTAGATTGTGGTATTTATTTAGATAGATTGGGGGATGTATATTAGATTATGGTATTTATTGAATATTACATACTGTAGATTGTGTGATGTATTTTATATAGATAGGATGTATATTAGATTATGGTATTTATTTAGATAGATTGGGGGATGTATATTAGATAGGATGTATTGTATATTAGATAGGGGTGTATTGTATTGTATTTAATTTTATTTGTATTGTATGTATTATATGTATTTCCTTTTCAGGTGTGTAAATTTTTATTATTTTCTGTAGTGGGGGGGGGGGGGGGTTGTAATGTATTTTTTTATTTTCTGTAATGTTCCTTTTTTTATTTTTTGTAATGGAAATTTTTTATTTTTTGTGATTTAGGTTTTTTATTTTATGTAATGTAGATTTTTTTATTTTTTGTGACTTAAGTTTTTTTTATTTTTTGCAATTACAGTGGTGGTAGGGTTATTAGATGGTAGGTAGTGTGGGTAGGTAGTGTAGGTGTTAATAGGTTAGTGTAGAGGGTGTTTAGTTGATATTTCATGTTTTATTGGGGGGTATAGTGCAGTGTAGTGTTTATACTTAGTGACATGATGGTCCTTGAGGACCGTCATGGCACTTATGTGGTTAATGTTGGGTTGTAACAGGCCCATAATGGTCTTACTATACCCTTATGGGACTGATGGGGTTAAATAGAGGCTTATGAGGGTCTGTATGGACCCCCATGAGTGACAGGGTTAATTAGGGGTTTATGGGGGTCTGTATTGATCCCCATGAGTGAGGGGGTTAATTAATGGCTTATGGGGGTCTATATTGACCCCCCTTTATGAGGGGACGGGTTAATAAAGTGGTTATGGGGGTCTGTATTGACCCCCATGAGTGACAGGGTTAATGAAGGGCTTATGGGGGTCTATATTGACCCCCATGAATGACAGGGTTAATTAGGGGTTTATGGGGGTCTGTATTGATTCCCATGAGTGAGGGGGTTAATTAAGTGCTTATGGGGTCTGTATTGACCCCCATGAGTGACAGGGTTAATGAAGGGCTTATGGGGGTCTATATTGACCCCCATAAGTGAGGGCTTTTAATGAAGTGCTTATGGGGGTCTTTATTGACCCCTATGAGTGACACAGTTAATGAAGGGCTTATGGGGGTCTGTATTGGCCCCCATGAGTGAGGGCGTTAATGAAGTGCTTATGGGGGTCTGTATTGACCCCCATGAGTGACACAGTTAATGAAGGGCTTATGGGGTCTATATTGACCCCCATGATTGACAGGATTAATTAGGGGTTTATGGGGGTCTGTAAAGACCACCAGGAGTGAGGGGGTTAATGAAGTGCTTATGGGGGTCTGTATTGACCCCCATGAGTGACAGGGTTAATGAAGGGCTTATGGGGGTCTATATTGACCCCCATAAGTGAGGGCTTTAATGAAGTGCTTATGGGGGTCTGTTTTGACCCCTATGAGTGACACATGAAAAAGGAAGGGCTTATGGGGGTCTGTATTGACCCCATGAATGACAGGGTTAATTAGGGGTTTATGGGGGTCTGTATTGACCCCCATGAGTGAGGGGGTTAATTTAGTGCTTATGGGGGTCTGTATTGACCCCCATGAGTGACAGGGTTAATGAAGGGATTATGGGGGTCTATATTGACCCCCATAAGTGAGGGCTTTTAATGAAGTGCTTATGGGGGTTGTGATCAGGATGGCCGCGTATAGCGGTGGTTTTTTTAAATCAAAGGCGGATACCTTCTTGGAAGTGCAGCAAATTGGTTTATTTGCAAAACGAAAATTAACAGTTGAAGCAGTAGCTCTGCTTAAAATAACGAAACATAAATAACTTTGTCTCTGCGAGGTGGGAGAATGCCACCTTGTGGCCAGGTATATACAAACAGTCCTTTAACTTGGGAACTGCCCCCCTTGTGGCCAGCTTGTCAACAGTCTTTTAAGCTTGGGAGACTGGTGAGAGTGCCACCTAGTGGCCAGGAAACAACAGTCTCTTATCTTGTTGAAAATGCCAGCTTGTGGCTAGGAAACACACAGTCTCTTACTTGGTTGAAAACGCCAGCTTGTGGCTAGGAAACAAATAGTCCCTTTGACTCGTGATAGTGCCACCTTGTGGCCAGGAAACAAATAAACAGTCTCTTATTATTAGCAGTCTTCACTCAGTAGACCGTCGTCTTTACTTCATACCATAGAGTGGGGTTCTGGCCCGCCCTACTCTCCAGATACCCCAACCTCCAGGGACCCTTAGCACCGTCCTATGGTGAAGGCTACAAATCTGTTTAACGACACAGACTTCTCCCTGGGGTTATCAGACTCTGCAATGGTACCTTTACATCCAGGAGTTCCACAATTAGCATGCCGGGCTGGCTTTGCTCCAACAGCAGCTAATCCTTGATATCTGTGTGAGCAAACTTTCACACAAGCTTCTCTTATAGCAGTCCACCCACCTGACAATGTTCTCTTGCAAGCTGCAACTCCCAGACTCCTCACTAGCATAGACCTTGGCTCTTTTAGGCTACTCTGCCTGGGAATCCTCCTCAGTCTGTCATTCACTTACTGGGTGCTTTTGTAGCTTCACCACCTGACGGTGTAGGTGCTCTGACCGCTCTGTTAGTCCAACGACTTCAAGACAGCACACACTTCTTTCTGTAATCCAGTACTCGCATTCCCTGGTAAATCCGGGTTCACAAAGCCCACTGCAATTCCACACAGGAATCAGTCTCCACTCTCTGTGGCTTGCTTCTTGCCAGCAGAACACAACGTGCACAGAGCCTAGCCGGCCACACCTCCCTCTCTTGGTCTGCTTTCAGGCTTTTAAAGGGCAGTTGCTCCAATTAGGAGTTTTTCAGAAGTTTTTAACTCCTTCACTTCTGACACGAACTCCATACTCCACTTGCTTGTCATACTTCAAAGGAGCAAACGATCACACACCCTCCCCCTCAGCTCAACAACATGGTGTTGGGCGACATGCCGAGAGGCCGGACATCCGGTAGGGTCGCTCACCACTCAAGAACTCTTCACTTAGCCAACTATTCCTCCTCTGTGCCGTCCGCATTGAGGTAGAAGGCTGCGATAGTGGCCGCCTGTAAATCCATCTTCTCATTTCCTTACTGGTCTGTTTGCCTCCTTTATGTGTGTCGCCTTTATCGGGAAGGAGTGAATCCCCCAACTTTGTAGAGCTGTCCTCGAACAGCCTTGTGATGGACTCTGTAGTCACATGTCTGGGTACAGATATAACAATATCCGTTGCACTCTCTTCGAGCCCGTCTTCATTTCCAATCTCTTCATCTCCCAGGAGATCTTCTACAGTCTCCGTGTTTCCCTCGTCATCCTCAACTTCACAGCCATCTTCATTGTCCAACTTAAACAAAGCCTGGCGCTTCTGCCGCTCTTCAGTACAATGCTGTTTCATTGCTTCCTGCAGCTTTGCTTTAAGAAGTGGGAGCTTTTCAACTGGCTTTCTCTGCATTAACTCATCAGTGGTTTCAGCAGACACAATGACAGATACCACATCTGCCTTTAGCTCCTCCTTTCAGTCTGCCGTTGTCCCTTTGCGGACGATATTTAGGTTAACTTTCCTCTCAATCACAGGCTTGGCTTTATGCAGGGAGTGCTTCAGAAAACGCTCTTTCCAAGCTTCTAGTTCTTTATTTTGCTTTGGTTCATCCAATTTAACGATTGAGCCAACATCAGGGCACAAACAGGGTTTTAAGGAGAGATCCACTCTAAGAGCACAGAGCTTTTCCAGCTTGGAAAACTTTGCTTTATGTTGTTTTGGTACAGGATATTTAGATGTCTCCTCAATAGTCTGAGAATCCAGTAGAGGCACAGGGATTTCCTGCTGGATTCCACAAGTAGGATCTTCATCTTCACTTACAGACTTCGGAATGGACTCTGGCTTATCGCCCTGGTCCTCCGAATCCACTGTGTGCCAAGCCCTGGGTGGCTCATCAGAACTCTTGGCTGGCTCACTTCCTCCAACTTTAGTTCTTTCTAATACCTCGCCCGTACAAGCCGGTGATGCTTGGGTGGAATTATTTGCATTCCCTTTACATTTTTCTGCTGGAGCAGAGTCTCTTGTTTTGATTTCTTTTTTATCACTAATGTCCATCTTACGTTCAAAACTGTATGGCTGATACTTTGTTGATTTAATAAGCTGTATGTCATTCCCTTCGCAAGATGGCCTTGGCCGACGCTTGAAGAAATCATGAAGGCTTACTGCAGTCACTTCCTTTGTCAATGGAGTCCTTTGGGCAGCCCCTTCCTCTGCTGCCTCCTCCATCAAATATGTAAATTCTTCTTCTTTACCATCAGCAGGGATGATTTCAGGGAGTTTTTTGTCAAGTGATGGCACCTTTTCGGTTGTGCCAATAATTTCAAAGTCCTCAGTATTCATTTCAATAATACCTACTACATGTTGTACAGTTTCTGCTTTTTCAAGAGTACTCTCCAATAGCTGTGGAGCTGTGCTTTTTAAACATTCCTCAACGAAACTCTTGGACACCTGCGTGCAAATGCTCAGCTCAACTATGTCTTCAGTGTCTCTCACCTGTGCATCGTCAGGATTTTCTATAACTGTTTCTACAGACAGCTTTGTACTTTCTACAACTGCTTGAAGGATGTGATCAACAGGCTTCTGTTGTTCTTCCGCCCTCTTTGCACTGTCGCTTTCCACTGGCACAGGGGTAGCTTCATCTGTTGTTGCAGGGGACTCTTCGATTGGGGAACCGCCAACATTTCCGTGGTCTCTACAGCACACAAGATTTCTATTGCCTCTTCCAGGGCAGTTAATGCTCCTGAAGTTAACTCTACCTCATTGGTTAGAACAATCTCAGTTTCAAGTGTATTTTTGTTTGTAGACAACTGAAGTTCCTTTGCTTGCTTAGCCGCAACAAATTCAACCAGCGTTACTACGGCTGGTTCAACAGAGTCATCATCAAATCCTCCTGCCTGTGCAGCTTGTCCAGCTTCATTTAGTGGCGTGTGCTCCAGTTTTGATACCGGAACAGTCTTTTCTAAGGTTTTCACATCGGACACTGGTCTAGCAACGCTTTCTGGCTGGTCTCCATTAGACGCCTCTTTGTCACTTACCCCACTGTCTAACGTCAACAGTTGTATTCGCCGGGGCTTCTGTCGAAATTTAGAGATGTTCTCCTCTTTATCACTGTGCGGCCGCTCCCACCCCACTGATTCGTTCAGCTTAGGCTTTGGGGGACATTTCCTCCGCTCCCAAATAGGCATCAATTTCTCATTTCAATAGGACACTTGGTAGTCCTCGAACGCAGGCTTCCTCCGCCATTCAGGGACATACTCGGGCCTCATTTTAACGTGGGATTGTCTTTGGAGCCTTAAAAAACACTGTTTCTCCTCCTTTAAGGCCATTCTATCTGCACCAGCAGGCTCTTTGGGGCTCTCAGCAACCTCTTTGGCGCTCTCAGCGACCTCTTTGGGGCTCTCAGCGACCTCTTTGGGGCTCTCAGCGACCTCTTTGGGGCTCTCAGCGACCTCTTTGGGGCTCTCAGCGACCTCTTTGGCGGGATCGGCCGTCTCTTTGGCGGGATCGGCCGTCTCTTTGGCGGGATCGGCCGTCTCTTTGGCGGGATCGGCCGTCTCTTTGGCTGGATCGGCCGTCTCTTTGGCTGGATCGGCCGTCTCTTTGGCTGGATCGGCCGTCTCTTTGGCTGGATCGGCCGTCTCTTTGGCTGGATCGGCCGTCTCTGCGGGCTCACTCCCCGTCTCTGCGGGCTCACTCCCCGTCTCTGCGGGCTCACTCCCCGTCTCTGCGGGCTCACTCCCCGTCTCTGCGGGCTCACTCCCCGTCTCTGCGGGCTCACTCCCCGTCTCTGCGGGCACTCTCCCCGACTCTGAAGGCACTCTCCCCGACTCTGCGGGCACTCTCCCCGACTCTGCGGGCACTCTCTCCGACTCTGCGGGCACTCTCTCCGACTCTGCGGGCACTCTCTCCGACTCTGCGGGCACTCTCTCCGACTCTGCGAGCACTCTATCCGACTCTGTGGGCACTCTCTCCGACTCTGCAGGCTCTGGGGAGCCTTCTGCGGCGCCCTCTGCAGACTCTGGGGTGCCTTCTGCGGCCTCACTCGCGGCTCCTGCCGTCTCACTCGCGACTCCTGCCGTCTCACTCGCGGCTCCTGCCGTCTCACTCGCGGCTCCTGCCGTCTCACTCATGGCACTGCAACTGGTGGCTTTTTCCACTCTCTCTTTCTCCTTGTTTACTACTAGGTCAGGTTTGGTTGGCCTTCCCTTAACAGGGAAACTGTATCTTATACTTGGCCCGACAAGTCTGTCTCTTGGGTAGCGATACGCTTGTCTGGCAAAAAAATTCCAGGGGTGCGCTATCTGTACTTTCTTTACTCCTATACGGTCAAGGATCTCCTCTTTCAGGGTGCAATAATTGGTTGCCATTTCTTCAGGCAAAACCCAATACGCTTCCTGTGCTTCTCCACACAGATAGGGACCCAGGACTGTGGCCCAATGCTGTTTAGGCCAACCTTCCCTGGTAGCAATCTTCTCAAAATTCAGGAGGTAGGTTTCTACATCATCCTGAGCTGTCATTTTCTTTAGAAAGCAATTAGGGTTCATAACCCTCCTTGATTTTGAACCCACAATGTTCTCTGTAGAACTCAATCGCTGCAGCTGCACTTTCTGTGCTTCTAAAGACTCTCTCATTTGGACCCTATCGACTTCCATTTGTCTCTGCCATTTCTCTGTGGCCTCTCTAAATCTTGCAGTAACCTCTCCAAAACCTTCATCTTCCTCTTTTGCGGCTTGGATGCTATGCTCTGCAATCCTTTCTCTCTTTTCTGACTGGCTCTGACCAAGCTTAGCAGCCAGCACTCTGTTCAACTCGGCTTGCTGTTTGTTCAACCCCCGCTGGGCTTCTATAAAAGCTTTAAAGGCCTCCTCCATTTTTATGCTGTACGGTGGGCTGTCTTATTCAACACAGACATTTTTCAATCCCACAAATGACACCAGTGTGATCAGGATGGCCGCGTATAGCGGTGTTTTTTTTAAATCAAAGGCGGATACCTTCTTGGAAGTGTAGCAAATTGGTTTATTTGCAAAACGAAAATTAACAGTTGAAGCAGTAGCTCTGCTTAAAATAACGAAACATAAATAACTTTGTCTCTGCGAGGTGGGAGAATGCCACCTTGTGGCCAGGTATATACAAACAGTCCTTTAACTTGGGAACTGCCCCCCTTGTGGCCAGCTTGTCAACAGTCTTTTAAGCTTGGGAGACTGGCGAGAGTGCCACCTAGTGGCCAGGAAACAACAGTCTCTTATCTTGTTGAAAATGCCAGCTTGTGGCTAGGAAACACACAGTCTCTTACTTGGTTGAAAACGCCAGCTTGTGGCTAGGAAACAAATAGTCCCTTTGACTCGTGATAGTGCCACCTTGTGGCCAGGAAACAAATAAACAGTCTCTTATTATTAGCAGTCTTCACTCAGTAGACCGTCGTCTTTACTTCATACCATAGGGTGGGGTTCTGGCCCGCCCTACTCTCCAGATACCCCAACCTCCAGGGACCCTTAGCACCGTCCTATGGTGAAGGCTACAAATCTGTTTAACGACACAGACTTCTCCCTGGGGTTATCAGACTCTGCAATGGTACCTTTACATCCAGGAGTTCCACAATTAGCATGCCGGGCTGGCTTTGCTCCAACAGCAGCTAATCCTTGATATCTGTGTGAGCAAACTTTCACACAAGCTTCTCTTATAGCAGTCCACCCAGCTGACAATGTTCTCTTGCAAGCTGCAACTCCCAGACTCCTCACTAGCATAGACCTTGGCTCTTTTAGGCTACTCTGCCTGGGAATCCTCCTCAGTCTGTCATTCACTTACTGGGTGCTTTTGTAGCTTCACCTCCTGACGGTGTAGGTGCTCTGACCGCTCTGTTAGTCCAACGACTTCAAGACAGCACACACTTCTTTCTGTAATCCAGTACTCGCATTCCCTGGTAAATCCGGGTTCACAAAGCCCACTGCAATTCCACACAGGAATCAGTCTCCACTCTCTGTGGCTTGCTTCTTGCCAGCAGAACACAACGTGCACAGAGCCTAGCCGGCCACACCTCCCTCTCTAGGTCTGCTTTCAGGCTTTTAAAGGGCAGTTGCTCCAATTAGGAGTTCTTCAGAAGTTTTTAACTCCTTCACTTCTGACACGAACTCCATACTCCACTTGCTTGTCATACTTCAAAGGAGCAAACGATCACAGGGTCTTTATTGACCCCTATGAGTGACACAGTTAATGATGGGCTTATGGTGGTCTGTATTAACCCCCATGAGTGACAGGGTTAATGAAGGGCTTATGGGGGTCTATATTGACCCCTATGAGTGACAGGGTTAATGAAGTGCTTATGGGGGTCTATATTGACCCCCATGAGTGACAGGGTTAATTAGGGTTTTATGGGGGTCTATATTGACCTCCATGAGTGAGGGGGTTGATGAAGTGCTTATGGGGGTTTGTATTGACCTCCATGAGTGACAGGGTTAATGAAGGACTTATGGGGGTCTATATTGACCCCCATGAGTGAGGGGGTTAATGAAGTGCTTATGGGGGTCTGTATTGACCCCCATGAGTGACACAGTTAATGAAGGGCTTATGGGGTCTATATTGACCCCCATGATTGACAAGATTAATTAGGGGTTTATGGGGGTCTGTATTGACCCCCATGAGTGAGGGGGTTAATGAAGTGCTTATGAGTGACAGGGTTAATGAAGGACTTATGGAGGTCAATAATGACCCCCATGAGTCACAGGGTTAATTAATGGTTGATGGGGCTCTGTTTAGAGCCCCATGCGTGATAGTG
>CM050175.1:1134298-1136798 GCA_027410445.1 Discoglossus pictus | reverse complement strand
GGGCAGCACATTTCCCACCCTCGGCTTATACTCGAGTCACTCATTTTACCCAGTATTTTGTGGTAAAATAGGTGCCTCGGCTTATACTCGGTCGGCTTATACTATATATATAGTATATACGGTACATCCTATCTATATAATATACATCCCCAACCTATCTAAATAAATACCACAATTTAATATACAAAACATTCTATGCTATCTATATAAAACGCATACCCCTAGCTAACATACAATAAATGCTATCTATATAGAAAATAATCTAATTCTAAGCTAAAATAAAATAATTAAGACCACTTACCTTTGCAGATGTCCATTCAGATCAGCCACCTAAGGGAAAAAAAATAAAAAAATTAGTGTAACACATTTACAGTAAATAAATAAACATTCTACACATTCTAAATATTCTACTCACCTTTCCGACATGTCCCGTCCTTATTTTTTTCCTCTTCTCTGGAGCGGCACCTGTTAAAAAAATGCGTTAATTAGTGTGTTAGAGGGGTCTATATAGTTGAGGCACACAGTACAGTCATATTGTGTGGCAAACAGCATTTCAACACTTCCTTTTATTGACCGTCGCTAGTATATATATATATATATATATATACATATATATGTATGTATATCTGTGTGTCCATATCTGGAAAGAGACATGTAATGTGCCTGTAGAGCCACCAGAGGGCATTCATATAGAATGAGAGGTATTTTAGACCAGGAAGTGTCCATAGCTGGAGAGAGACATGTAATGTGTCTGTATAGCCACCAGAGGGATTCACGTAGAGTGAGAGTTTATGAATCAGGAAGTGCTGGGATTGCTATGCTGATCATGTGATGACATCATAAGAGTCACATGATGCACATCACATGGGGCGATGCCATTTTGGACGCACTTCCTTATTGTGAGATTAATGGAGGGTATATAGACTGTGGGGGGGGGGGGGGGCGGAGCAGAAAGGGTTTGATGTTGGTAAGTGCTGATATGAGCAGTACTTACATACATTTTTACATACTGTTTATGTTTTTATATCACTGAGGAAGCCTTATTGGCGAAACGTGTTGGATACTATTTAATGTTTTTAGATTATTGATTTTATTCATTTTCAGTGTGAGCCTGTGTATGTGTGAACCTAAGTGTGTGTGCCTGTGTATGTGTGAGTCTATGTATGTGTGAGCCTGTGTATGTGTGAGCCTGTGTATGTGTGAACCTAAGTGTGTGTGCCTGTGTATGTGTGAGTCTATGTATGTGTGAGCCTGTGTATGTGTGAGTCTATGTATGTGTGAGCCTGTGTATGTGAGTCTATGTATGTGTATGTGTGAGCCTGTGTATGTGAGTCTATGTATGTGTGGGCCTGTGTATGTGTGAGTCTGTATATGCGTGAACCTAAGTGTGTGAGTCTGTGTGTGAGTCTGTGTATGTGTGAACCTAAGTGTGTGAGCCTGTGTATGTGTGAGCCTGTGTATGTGTGAACCTAAGTGTCTGTGCCTGTGTATGTGTTAGCCTTTGTGTGTGTGTGAGCCTTTGTGTGTGTGTGAGCCTGTGTATTTGTGAGTCTGTGTACATGTGAGCTTATGTATGTGTGAGTCTGTGTACATGTGAGTCTATGTATATTTATGTCTGAGCCTGTGTATATCTGGGTCTGTGTAAGTGTGAGCCAATGTATGTGCATGTATGAGCTTGTGTATGTGTTAGTCTGTGTATGTGTGAGCTTGTGTAAGTGTGAACCAATGTATGTGCATGTGTGAGCCTGTGTATGTGTGAGCCTGTGAATGAGTGAGTCTATGTATGTGTATGTGTGAGTCTGTGTACATGTGAGCCTAGGTATGTGTATGTGTGAGCCTGTGGATGAGTGAGTCTATGTATGTGTATGTGTAAGTCTGTGTACATGTGAGCCTAGGTATGTGTATGTGTGAGCCTGTGGATGTGTTAGTCTAGGTATGTGTGAGTCTGTGTGTGTGTGAGTCTATGTATATGTATGTGTGCATCTGTGTGTGTGTGTGAGTCTATGTATATGTATGTGTGCATCTGTGTGTGTGTGTGAGTCTATGTATATGTATGTGTGCTTCTGTGTGTGTGTGTGAGTCTATGTATGTGTGCGTCTGCGTATGTGTGAGCCTATGTATCAGTATGTGTGAGCCTGTGTGTGTGACCCTGTGTATGTGTGACCCTGTGTATGTGTGACTCTATGTATGTGTGAGACTGTGTATGTGTGTCTATGCGTGTGTGTGTGAGACTTTGTATGTGCGAGTCTATGAATGTGTGAGCATGTGTATGTCTGAGCCTGTGTATATGTGAGCTTATGTATGTGTATGTGTGAGCCTGTGTGTGTGTTTCTCTTACTGTGTATTTGTGGGTCTGTAATTGTGTATGAATCTGTTTGTGGGTGTCTGTGTGAGTCTGTGTGTGTGTGAATCGGTTTATGTCTGTAAGTGTGTGTGTGCGTTTGTAACTTGTGTTTGTGTATATGTATTTAATTTTGAGTGTGTGTGCAAGGGCCTGCCC